>JAADVV010000212.1:0-21972 GCA_023335905.1 Pythium pyrilobum | reverse complement strand
GGTCTCGCTGGCCGATGCTGGCTCATCGGAAAGGCGACGCCAATCGACGTACGTACGCACGTACGTTCGGTACTGTCCGGCCGTTTCGGCATATCAAGAAGCTGTTTACGGAGACCGCCAGAGGCTCGCCTAGTGGAAGCGATGCCATTGGTAATGAACCAGCGCTTGCTGCATTGGCAGCCTCGCGTATTTTAATTATTAAAATAATTGCAGACAACAGGAGGGCGTGCGATTAGACAATCAACGCGGTGATTGGCCAACTCGGACGATCCCGCAGACTTCAAGTATAACTTACCGAATTCAGTGAAACATTAGTTGAACTCAAGTCATGATTTTTTATTATCGGACCCAAAGAAACCAGAACTGTTTTGATAAGCGAGCACGACTCGGACTCCCCGCTGCTGTAGATCGAAAGCGCTTTATGAGCGCTACAGCTCAGCGTATCAGCAGTGTGGACGAGTATCGTTGTTGTGGTTGCCCCCGTTGTCGCTGCTGCTTCCACCCTGACGTCATAGCTCTATGCAGTGGTGATGGCCGTCGACAAGGCCGTGACCACCACAAAGATGGCTTGCCGTACGAGCCCGGGAACTGCTCCTTCTCGAAGAACGACTCGACATACTCGTACGAGATCTCTTCGACGTCCTTGCCACCGAACACGCGCAGCAGCAGGCTGGACTGGAAGTTGGCCGTGACTGCTGGCTCGACGCGTAGGTGCAGTTGCAATTCATGGCCTTACACTCAGCGAGGCGGTGCACGCTCTGCCACGCGGTCTTGTTGAGATCGAGCGTCAGCTTACGCCGCGCCAAGAACTCTGCCACATATGCGAGCCTCACGCGATGGGTCAGCACCCCGGTAAGAGTCCGCTCGCGAGAACGACACGTCGTGCTCGGTCATGTTATGATGCTGAGGTCGGCGACACTGAACGTGCCTTCTGGTGCCGTGCTGATTGGCGAGCACCTACTCCTGTTGAACGTCGTCATGCTTGAGGATTGTGCGCGAAACGTTCTAGCCATCGCGAGCGATGTACCGTGGTTGGCCATCGGGCTGAGCGCCGGACATGGCGAGCGCGCGTAGTGTACGTCGTGGTTGCACCAACAAAACCAGCGACGCCACATCCTGACGAGCGATAGAACTCGCCTGCCGGGAGATCGACGACGCCAGCGGCTTGCGTCCGGGCAGCGGAGTGGCTGAGCACGAGAGTTGCGGCGGCGTACAAGAATCGGAGCATCTTGTTGATATTGCCTTGGCCCGGAGGGGGCGAGTAGAAAAGTAAAACGAAAGAAAACGAGACTACCCGTCCGGTAGTGTCCTTCTACTGCCCGGCAGCATCTCCAGTAGGCAAGACTGTGCTGCGCCAAACGACGTTGGGACAGTTTCAGCAAAGCTTATGCTGGTGTCGAGCGCCAACGTGGCACCAACAACCCG
This sequence comes from Pythium pyrilobum, assembly GCA_023335905.1. NCBI lineage: Eukaryota > Oomycota > Peronosporomycetes > Pythiales > Pythiaceae > Pythium > Pythium pyrilobum. The sequence continues at coordinate 20,547 of JAADVV010000212.1, read as the reverse complement.
CGTGGTCAGCTTTCACCGCAATCGGCGTTGCAGTTGTGATGACTACGGACTCGACGTGAGAAGTAACGACGACGAAATTCGAAGCTAGATAGTCGAGGGCTCGAGCATCCTCCAGAGTCCATCCTCTGGCTTTGGGTCGTTCCAGGAGAAAGTCTTCCGAGTGCGATCTCGCCACAAGCAGCAGCAGCGGTAGCGGCACCGCCGTGGTTACGACACCATCGGTGACCAGCACGGCAACGACGACGGAGGCTGACAAAGTCAGCGGCCTCCACGATGGCTGTCGCGGTGGGTACGACGCTGCTTGCGACCGCCACCGCGTACGTCCTGAGATACGCATCCGTAGATCTTTCAGAAACTATCCATACACCGCACTTCGACTCGAGCTATTCGAGTGTGCACCGCTTCCTGGATCCGCCCAGGTCACCCAGTCACGACGTACTCCTGAGTCTCGCCCACTGCAGTGGGCTCATCGAACCCAAGGCTGGTAGCGTAGCTGTGTTCACTGTCGATCAGGTCGCACGCAGTCTTTCAACAGCCTCCATATTCACTTAAGGTAGTAGGTCTGATCTCCCGTCTTTCTCGACCGCGTCCAGCAGCGAAACGAGCGGATCCACATTTAGCTTGAAGCTGTACGCATGCTATGGCACGAGGCCACCGCAGGGGTGAACTTGGCTGGTGCTGTGTGCAGACTTCAAATCTGTAGGCCGTTCGCGCGGCAGTGGTTCGATTCCACCTCTCCTGCGATTTTTGTCGTCATACCCGCTTTTATTACTTATCTCTTGTACACACCTACTTTTGGCGTCTGCTGTTGACTTCGTGGACGGCACCGCACGCGCAGTCATCCTGTTCTTGTTGAAGAATGGAAACGAGTTCCGATACCCCCATTCAGCCAATCAGAGTACAGCAACGCTCCTATCACTAATACAATTGGGTATTTTTCCACCAAAACAATACATTTTGATTGGCGAAAACAGCACTTGAACCTGTCAGAGCCGCTCACGCTGCGTGAGCGGGGAATGTGGCGTTGGCAATGCGTTCGTCCACAGCGTCACTCTCGCTTCTCCGCCGCCCCCGCGTGGCCGCCTTGCTCCTTCGTTCGTCGTCGTCTCTCCGCACTGCCATGCCGCGCCCACTGCAGCCCGAGCAGCTCCTGCGCCCCGTGCCGTCCGACATTGCCATCAGCGATGCCATCGCGCCGTTGCCGATCCAGCAGATCGCCGCCGCCGCGGGCATCGTACGTATTTGAAGAGCGGCAGTGTCCATGGGCTTACTCTCTCTCTCTCTTTGCTCTTTGAGGGAGTTCGGTGGACTGAACGCGTATGGTGTTTTGGTGTGGGTAGCTGCCGGAGGAGGTCGTCCCGTACGGCGTCAGCAAGGCTAAGATCTCGCTCGCGGTGCGCGACCGCTTGAAGGATGCCAAGAACGGCAACTACGTCGTGGTCACGGGCATCACGCCGACGCCGCTGGGCGAGGGCAAGAGCACGACCACCATCGGGTACGTGGCCCATGTGGGAGTCGTCAAGCGATCGTCGGGCAGGATCCTGACGAGGTGGATCTACCTTTCTGCAGACTGTGCCAGGCGCTTGGTGCCCACCTCAACAAGAACGTCTTCGCCTGCATCCGCCAGCCATCGCAGGGGCCGACGTTCGGCGTCAAGGGTGGCGCCGCCGGTGGAGGATACGCGCAGGTCATCCCCATGGACGAGTTCAACCTGTACGTAGCTATTTGCCTTGGTGGTTTCCACGGGATGCTGGTGTTAGGATTCATACCCTAGAATATCGGATATGCAGCCACTTGACGGGTGACATCCACGCGATCACTGCGGCCAACAACTTGGTATGCAGCATTATTCGCCAGTGCATAGATCTCCTTTCTATGAAACCAACTGAGCTTCTTGCTTGTTGATAGCTCGCGGCTGCGATTGACACGCGCATGTTCCACGAGTCGACGCAGAAGGACAAGGCGATCTTCAACCGTCTCTGCCCGCGCGCCAAGGACGGCTCGCGCAAGTTCGCGCCCGTGATGCTGCGCCGCCTCGCGAAGCTCGGCATCAACAAGACGAACCCGGACGACCTCACGGACGAGGAGATCTCTAAGTTTGCTCGCCTCGACATTGATCCGTCGACGATCACGTGGCAGCGCGTGCTCGACACGTGCGACCGCTTCCTGCGCCAGATCAACATTGGCGTCGCGCCGACCGAGAAGGGCCAGATCCGCACCACGGGCTTCGACATCACCGTGGCCAGTGAGATCATGGCGATTCTCGCGCTCACGACCAGCCTCAAGGACATGCGCGAGCGTCTCGGCCGCATCGTGATCGGTCTCGACAAGAAGGGCGAGCCGGTCACGGCCGATGACCTCGGTGTCGGCGGAGCGCTCGCCGTGCTCATGAAGGACGCGATCATGCCGACGCTCATGCAGACCGCCGAGGGCACGCCCGTGTTTGTCCACGCCGGTCCGTTTGCCAACATCGCTCACGGCAACTCGTCGATCATCGCCGACGAGATCGCGCTCAAGCTCGCGGGCGAGGACGGCTACGTCGTGACGGAGGCCGGTTTCGGCGCCGACATTGGCATGGAGAAGTTCTTTAACATCAAGTGCCGCACGAGCGGCCTCACGCCGCAGTGCGTTGTGCTCGTGTCCACGATCCGTGCGCTCAAGATGCACGGCGGCGGTCCAAACGTCGTCGCCGGCCAGCCGGTAGGTCATTCTCTGCAACGCCAACAGTGCGCCAGAACGATTTGCTGACGGCAGCGTGTGTGTTGTGATCGCGTATAGCTCGACCCCGTGTACGTGGACGAGAACCTCGAGCTTCTCGAGAAGGGCTGCGCCAACATGCAGCACCACATTCACAACGCGCTCAAGTTCGGCGTGGCGGTCGTGGTCGCTGTCAACGTGTTCGCGTCCGACACGCCGAGCGAGATCGAGCTCGTCAAGGCCAAGGCGCTCGAGGCCGGTGCGACGGCGGCCGTGGAAAGCAGCCACTGGGCCGACGGCGGCAAGGGCGCCGCCAAGCTCGGCGAGGCCGTCATCCAGTCGTGCACCAAGATGCGTGAGCAGGGCAGCCCCTTCAAATTCCTCTACCCGCTCAACATGGGCATCGCTGAGAAGTTCGAGACCATCGCGAGTATGTCTTACCTTGCTCATGCTGTGCTGTCGCGCCCAACGAGCATTAACGGTATGTCTTTGTGTCGATATTGCAGAGGAAATTTACGGTGCCACGAGCGTCGAGTTCAGCGAGGAGGCCAAGAAGAAGCTTGCGATTTACACGGCGCGAGGGTACGCCAACCTTCCGGTGTGCTGCGCCAAGACGCACCTCAGTCTGAGCACGGACCCCACGGCCAAGGGCGTGCCCACGGGCTTCACGGTGACCGTTCGCGACATCCGAGCGTCGGTCGGCGCCGGCTTCGTGTACTTGCTCTGCGGCGACATGATGACCGTGCCCGGTCTCCCGACGCGCCCGGGCTTCTACGACGTCGACCTCGACGTTGAGACGGGCAAGGTCATCGGCCTTTTCTAAGCGTTCTACGAGTGAAGATGTCGTGGGGACTCCGTGAAGACTACACATCAGCTGGTGGACTGTAGTCGAGTTTGTTGAGTTCTCATTTTTGGATAATCCACAGAACGCATTCATGCAACGATCGGTCTGTGTGTCTGTGTGGGGCTGGACCTGCGTCTTCACTGGTTTGTGGCATCTCCCTTGTCGTTATCGCCACCGTCGTTGCCGCTGTCGTCGGTCTTAACGGGCACTTCCGATCGGTTGTTGAGGAACGTCTGCCAGTGGTGGAACTGCTGCCCGTGGACCAGCGTCATAAAGTCCTCGCGCAAGATCATCTACTCGCATCACACAGAACCGTCAGTGAATGAATCGCTATGTCGCTAAACATTACCGTGTGGGCGTACTTGTCGGAAGCGCTCATCGTCCAGCATGTCCAAAAACGCGAGCGCGTGCGGGTACCTACAGACGGCAGTCAGCGTCAGTTCAGCCGCTTCCAGTTCCACTGCTATCCCCGCCCTTCCACGTACACGATGTACTTGGCGTACTGCGGCTGCTTCCAGTACTTGAGGTACTGTAAGTAGTTGAGGAACGCCGGGTTCTCAAAGTACCGGTTGATCGCGAGGACTGCCCATGGCATGCGACGTCAATACTTGACGGTTAGACAATTCGCGCATTTGTGCGGCCCTTTTTGGGCATGATCGACCCACAATTGAGGTACGCAGGGCTCGCGAGACATTGGATGAACTCCAGTTCGATCTGGAAGCGGATGTTGTTCGACGGCAGCTCCACGCCCGCCGCCGCCGCGAGTCCCGCCACCGCCGATGCCGTCGCCATCGTTTTCTGCCTGCTGCTCGCGGTGTCTCGCAAAGAGTTCCCTGTGATATGCGGTGGCATGAATATTCGACATGGCAGGTTTGGTGACAATAATCAATTCTGATCATTTGGGAGAATTCTAATTAGTAGACAATATCGAATTTAATTATTATGTTCTGTCAGCTTGCTCAATCCCCGATCGTTTGACTAATGGAGAGGCAAAGAGAGGGGGGGAACAGCGTGCGAGCACCACCCTGCTCTGCCTTTCTGGTATCGTCCATGGCGTTCACTCACGCTCACGACATTTGTCGCCTGGCAGTGGGAGAATGCCTCAACAAATTCACGGCGTATTGGTTCACTGGTGTTGCTACTGTAATACTTCGAAGTAGCATTTTTTTACTTGGCAATATCCAGAACTAGCAGGCAAGACGCTGCTAGTGCAGACCTAACCGGTGGCCACTGCTGGTGGGCGTCACCTCGGCGTCCCAGTCAGCTTCGAACGCGAGGCTCGATAAAGACTCGTCTAGTGACTGCAACAGCCCGGTGGGTGATGCCGGTGATGTTGACATGAGGCAGTCGTCGCATCCGGCCTGTGTGGACTTGAGCTCGAGGGGTATTTCATACGGTGGAGGGGTCGCGATTCTCAACGCTGCTTCGTCACCACCGGGGAAAGTGTGGTCAGTGGATTGCAGGCTCTGCGGTTCGCGCGGCGATGGAGTGAAAATCGTTGATAGCTCGTCTTCCTTCACGACAAAGCTGGACGAGTCGGCGAAGTGGTGGTGAAACGCGGCAAGCACCGTGACCGAGTCGATACAGCGCAGTAGCCGCAGACTGAGAGGCACCGTCTTCATGCGGATCCAGAGTGTCTGACCCGAGCCCACGAGCCGAACCATCATCGTCATCCTGCTGGCGACCTCATTGGAGACGGCGCCGTTGTGGGAATGCGCGCGCATATAGTCTTGCAGTTTTTCCAGATCGTAGGGCACGAGGTACTGGCACAGGTTCTTGCCAAAGAGATCGCATGGGGACGCGGCGCGGAAGTAGCGCGGCGCCTCTTGTGTGACGAAAAGGAACTCTCCCCGTGTCAAGCAGAACGCGACCCGACTGCCGTGGGCGACTTGACAAAGCTCGAGCAAGGTGACTGATCCGCAATCCATGTTTGCGTCGTCGGCGTCGTCGACAACCCGGCTTGTGCACGATTGGGTTAGTACAGTACTGTCAGCTCCGGTCTCGACTCACGCGGAGAGCTCTGAGCAAAGAGCTGCGACGATACGGTGCAAGGGCTGATGGCTTGCGGGCGATGCGACAAGGGCTCAGCACGCCCGCTCAGCCCGACCAGAACGGCCACTCGACGCGATTAGACGGGACTCAGGTGGTAGGTTGCAGTTGGAACAAGAGCGAGGGAAGCGAGGTCCTTTGGTCCGGTGATGTGATGCTGAGCGACCACGTGAATGGGGGAGAAAAGCCTGCGCACCCATGCAGAGCCGGAGAGCGAATGATCGCGGCCTCTGAGTAGGCAGTCCTGTACCTATTTTCAGCGAGGGTCCGGTCGGCGTTTTTTTTTCCACGAGCCCGCCCGCGTCACTCAAAAGAAATGGTGCCGTGGGCGACGGTGTATGTACCGCTTGGCTTGCATGAGCCAGGCAGCATGGGGCAGTTGCCCACGGGTACGCATGCGCTGCCTGCGACCACGAGAGACTCGGCCTTCGAAAATGGCCTGCATGCGTGCCTGGTCCGCGTCTCATACAGGTCCGCTCTGGTCGACAATTGACCGACCATCATTCAGTTGAGTGAGAAAGTGCAACAGATGAAGGATGGATGTGATTGGAGAGATCCACTTTCAATTGTACCAATATGCTGGTACACGGTTGACGCCACCAGTCTCGCCAACTCACAAGCACAGCTCGGAATTGCGCCATGGCCAATCGGGAGGTTGCCGCGCCAGAGGAGAACTGCGAGTACAGCGTCGTATTGGGTAGGTCGTTGTTCGCGGAAGCGGAGAATGGCGTGCTCGCAGATGCGACTGACGCGGGCGATGCGGCGTACGCGCTGTTCCAGTACAAGTTCACGCCGGCATCCGTGGACACGGCTATCCCGGGACTCGTCAGTATAGATGAATCGAGTGGTGCGACAGTGCTTCGCGGGACGACCGCCAAGGCCGATGGCGGTATTCCCTTCAAGGGAAAGGTGGCCGAGCAGAAGGAGACCGAATGCCTGCTCATCTTTGATGGCACGTCGTTCCGCCTGGAGCGCTGCGACTATTCGGTCTCCCAGTTACGCCATGTGCGGGCTGCCCCCATCCAAAGACCGCGGCCCAGCAGTTTCGTGACTCCAGCCACCAGAAAGAACCTTCACACCGGATTTGCCAGGCGCATGGGGAAGATTATCACGCGCCCGCCGAAACCATCAGCAAAGCCATCAAGCGAAGCCAAATCGCAACCGGCCGCAGAGCCCGTTGCAGGTGGCACCAACGAAGCATCGATTGACAACAGCGTTGCAGACGTGCCCCTGGGCCCGCTAAGCAAGCGAAGAAAGAAGGCGATCTAGCCAGTGCTGTAGTGTCTGCATTCAATCAAACAGAGTCTTTTAAAAGCCAACCTCGTCTTGGTGAGAGCATGAGTTTGCTTTTCTGTATTCTGCAGGTCAATATGGACTTTGTTGTTGAACAGTTCGGGCCCGAGGCTTCCAGTTGCTTCAAGGTCACGGGTGCGGGGTAGGGGAGTCTGCTCAATTGTTGCCTTGAAAAGTCACAACCGTTGAAACCCACCCGTCGCAGGAGGAGGAAAAAGCAGTCTCCCATACAAACGTCCATATAAACTGACTATGGCGGCTCCATTTTGTGGTGTAAACCCGTTTGCTGGCAGCCCGTGGGTTGGACCCACCCGCCTCCGGAGAAGGGCAAGTTGACGCTCCCAACGAAGCGATGCTTCTTTTCTCTCTGGCACTTTGAAGAAGCTGCCAGGGCGAGAGACCGACCAAGCGACTGCCTTCCCCCACGACCGAGCGAGACGCCATGGGCTCGATGAACAAGCGCCGCGACACGGATGTCATGAAGCTGTACGTTTGGATTCCGTCGCGTTGGGTCGCCGATTGCGATGGCACGAGTGAAAGAAGGGAGCTAATCGGTCGTCGATGTTTTCTTCTCGCCTCGATGCAGCATGATGAGCGACTACGAGGTGCAGCTGACGGATGAGACCAAAACCAATGACTTCCACGTCAAGTTTCACGGTCCGAAAGAGAGTGAGTGCTTCTCGTTGCGGGGCGGCGCTGGAGAAATGTAGATCCGTCTCCTCACTGCGTTTTGTATCTTGCAGCACCGTACGAAAGCGGCGTGTGGAAGATCCACGTATCGCTGCCGAAGGAGTATCCGTTCAAGAGCCCCTCGATCGGCTTTGTGAACCGCATCTATCATCCGAACGTCGATGATATGTAAGCCATTTGCGCTACGCTCTGAGTTTGGCCAACGCCTCACGCGCCAGCTCGTGTGTGCGCACGGAACAGGTCCGGCTCGGTCTGTCTGGACGTGATCAACCAGACGTGGAGCCCCATGTTCGGTGCGTCCGGCCTGATCGATCTAATCCCCACACCGTGATGGCTGATGGTCTCGTTTCTTGTTTATTGGCCAGAGTTGCTGAACGTCTTCGATGTGTTCATTCCGCAATTACTGCGCTACCCGAACCCAAGTGACCCTCTCAATGGAGAAGCCGCTTCGCTTTTGATGAAGGATGCCGAGTCGTACAATTCGAAAGTGCGAGGTACAGATAGATCTCCAGGATTCGCCATGGGCACAACATTCCGACAATCTAATCCTCGGCTGTCTTATATGTCTCCAGAGTACGTGCGCAACTACGCGTCATCGCCAATTGACATGGGAAACGCCGATGACGACAGCGACGTCAGCGACATGAGCGACATTGAGAGCTGAGCTTTGCGCACCATCCCACGCGCTGTAGAGACTTGCCTGTCACGCTCGTCATTGCATCCTCGTTGATGTGCAAAAATATTTGTATTCTTTCCCCCGTAGCTATCGGATCTTGTTTATTCCAGCTGTACCAGTCCATGGCGGTCAATTAGTCCTTGGACAAGAAGTTTGTGGCTCCGGCACGCTTCTGAATGTAGTGGGAGTTCCGGCGCAATCGATCTTCCATACTGCTCTCGCCCTTCACGTACGCAGCGTCTTGAAGTTGTCTGTGGGTCATACAAACAATCGGATTAGTGGCGAGTTGAAGCCGCCGTTGGCAACAAGGTGTACATACTTGAGAAAGTGAGGGTCCTCGCGAAGTTTCGCCTCTTCCTCATCCAGCTTCTCTCGTTTATCCGCAGCACGCTTCGCGAGGTACGACTCCCGCGCCTGGGCATCCTCCGCCATGCGGGCTGCCTCCTTGAGCATTTCTTCGTGTGAGAGGGTCTTTTCTTCTCGAGTGGACTTCGACAGCTTCCGACGAAGCTCCTCCTCATCTTCGCGTTTCCTCTCACGAGCCTTTTCCAGGAACTTCGTGTTTGGCCCTAAGGTCGTCCTATCAACATCCTTCGACTCGACCTGAAAACACACGCAGAGTCAGCGTTGCCATAAAATCGCGAGATCAATGAAATACCATAGAACTCACCGCTCCGTCGCGACGAATGAGTCCGTACTTCCCGTCGTCGTCGGGCCTGTTCACAGTATACTCGAGGCGTTTTGGAGATGTATCGCGACGCGAGTTCGACGTTCGAGGCTCACGGGACCGACTTCTTCGCTGTCGGCTCGTATCTGGAGAGTCGTCGCGGTGGCGAGACGGTCGCACGTCATGCTTCCGGTGTTCGTCGCGCGCGCGACCTCCACTGCGATCACGTCCGCGCGAACTCCGTTCAGGCGTGCGGCTGCACTGACGAAATCGCCGAGAACTTCTGCCACTATTTCTATCATTCGGTGAATGAAGCGATGAACCATTGTCCGCGAGACGGCGGCGAGGACTCAGTGGACTCCTGGAGCGACCAAACGAATCTCGACTGGTGCTACGACGGCGCCGGTCGGAACGAGAGCGCTCAGCACTACGGGTGCGACTACGACTACGACGGCGACTAGCGGAACTCGCATGCTCACTGCGATGCTCGTTCCGCCCCCGGCTTCTGTCTCGAGTACCGTGCTTGTCGCGCGAGCGCGAAGGTGATCGTCGAAGAGGGGAGTGGTATCGGCGGCTCTGTCTATCACGACTGCGCGAGCAGCGGTTATCTCGGCGTACTTCATGGTCACGATCACGATCGTCCTGTCGGAGACTCACCGCTCGCTTCCGTTCGTGCTGCTCGTCGCGAGCCCGTGGTGCGTCGCTACGATCTGACACGTCGCTATCCACGGAGGCGCTTCGCGTGCGTTTCGACTTGCCACTCTTGCTATGCTTGCGCTCCTTCTTTGCCTTCTTCTTGGCTTTCTTCTTTTCTTTCTTGCCCTGTAGAAGCTTCTCGACCTCTCCTTTGATCTTCTTCATCTTCACTGGGTTCTTGAGAATATCTTCCTGTGCTCGCTTTTGCTGACTGCGGATCAGCATCATTGGGTCTTCGTTCAGCCTCGAGAACGCGTCATTCGCGGGGAGTGCCGCCTTCGTCAGTGCCAGCGCTCCATACGCCGAGTCACCTAGCTTCCTCGCGTCCGACCCCGCTTCCTCCCCCTTAAACTCCTTGCCCAGCAAGTAGTCCTCACTCGTCTTTTCACTCGCACTCGCCATCGGTCCCTGATACATCCAGTCCAGCCGTTCCACCGTCGCCGACTTATTCCCGTGCGCAGCCTGCAGCTTTCTCAGCTCCTGCATCTGGCGCTCCTCCTCGATGTTCTTCTTCAGCTCCGCGAGTTTCTTCTCCTCGGCGGCATGCTTCTGCTCGGCCTTCCATACTTTTTCGACATTCTACACAACGAACCACGAACTGTCAATAACGACAACGCACATACACTCAATGCCGTGACGTCGGGTGGGGGGAGCAGCGTACCCTCAAGTTGGACGTATGCCAGCTCTTCTTCGCCAGGAACGCGAGCGACATGGTGCCCGCACTGCCGACTCCCTCACACTGATGCTTGGCTTTCCGTGTGTGTGCTGTTGCGTACCCCGTCGCTGTGTAACCCAGAACTCGTACTTAAATGGGTATACCGGTTGATAACTGGTACTGTGCGCGGAAAATCTTCAACAGCCGCAGAGGCAACTACTGTAACTCTCTGCAAGCAAGCGCGAGATGGAGGCAACGAAGGAAGCGCCGCCGCCGCCGACACCCGCGTTTGCGGGCAGGACACTGCCGCAAGAGATGGGCACAGTACGGGTCGGAGGATCTGGACGGCCAGTTGCGATAGCCGCGAAAGCGGGCGACGGAGGTGGCGTAGGTGCGACGAAAACGAGCCTGGTGTGGGAGGCGCTGAATCGTGATTCTGACTGTTTACGGCCGCTCATGGTAGATGGACGCCAGCCTCGTGTGGTGCTGGAGCCGCAGCCGCGAAGTCCGTTCGGAAGGAAGCTGGAGACGTCGATGGTGGGTGCGTTTAGCTTGACTTGAGAATGCGTGGTGGAGTACTGACGGGCGGGAGATCGTGAGCGTAGAGCATGTCATCGCCCTCGGAAGGCGTTCCAATGCGTCGTTTCCAGGTACAGCGAATGGTGGTGGCTCCATCGGAACGGGTTCACACCGTGCATCACCCAACGCACCGCACGCCCGTCGTACTCGCTCTGCGCCCGGCGGAGGCAGTTCGACCTGAACAGAACAGTCAGAGTTCGAAGAAAAGGCCTACAAGTGAAGACGAACTCAAACCACCAGCGCCTCCGGTTCCACCACGACGTGCAAATATGTCTCGACAAGCAAGCGATCTGGCAGCTACGGCGGATCAGGGGTCTCACCGGATGCGATTGGATGCATCACTGACGTCGGAGGCTTGGGAACGCTTCACCCGCAAGCCACAACCAGCAAGCTCGCATCAAGCGAATAGCCACTCCTTTCACCATCATGAAAGGCTCCCTCTGGACATCTCCGACGATTTAGTGGCGCCACAAAAGCACTCCGATGAGCCAAAATCTGGGTGGCGTGCTGTTAGTGACTCGATCGACTATGTTTACGAAGACCAATCCATCGACGCCGTTCAGCTTCAGCTCATGCATCGCGGGAATGCTCGTGTGAGTGAACGACGCAAAGCTATTGAACGCGAGAGACACCACGCTGCTGCTGCCGAAGTGAATAAACAAAAGCGATGTCGTGCAAGCAAGATGCAAGATCTCCAGCAGCGAAAAGAACAGATCGCAAAGATGTCGGAAGAAATTCGAAGTCGAAACAAGCTTGTGGTGAAGAAAGTTATATCTCCAGTGGCGAAAATGAGAGTAGCAAGCACCCCGGCGCAAGTGACGCGCAAGCCTCCAGTACCACGGCTAAGTCATCTTGGCCAGAAGCAGAAGGCCACCAAAGGTGCAAAGAAGCCTCCTGGTAAACCTGCGACTGGAGACATTCGAGTTACTTCTGCTATTGATCCAGCTCAGCCGGTGGCTGAAGACGAACATGAGCTATCAAACGCTGAGGATGATAATGTCGTCGAGCATAGCCTGACTCTTCGTGCGTCAGACGCCATCCTACTGGGATGCAACGAAGAGCAGCGGAAAAGTGCAAAGGCCACCGCCACTCGTTCAGCGAAGAAGCGCAAACCGAACAAGCAAATGGGCAGGCATAGAACCCTGCAAGCTACCAGAGAAGACCCAGCCGCAGAAGAGAAGCTTCAACGCCGGGAACTTGCGCGAGAGTACATGGAGTTACAGAAGCAAACACGACAGTTGATGAGAACGCGACTGCAAGAACAGAAGCAGCACGAAGAGATGCGGCGGAAAATGGAGCTTCAGGTAAGTTTCCGGGATGTGTGTTGCTGCGGTTGTGCAGATTGCTCACGGAGAACCGTGTCGCTTCACTTAGCGTCTGGAGCAGACTCGGCTGAAAGAGCTCGAAGCGGCCAGAAAAAGAAGAGTCCGTCAACAACAGCGCGACCGAATAGCACTGCGCAAACGTGAGGAGCGAGAACGAGAACTCTCCTGCCAACGGGACGAGTCAGGCAGCAGTTCATCTCACCATTCACATTCCTTCACATCATCTCATGGAAACGTCGATATGGATACGGAAAACCAAAGCCTTCGTGGGAATGAACGCATCAAATCAGACCAGGTCGCTTGTTTTGAGTGGCCAGATGAGGAGCTCCGCTCGACATCTTCGTCACCCCGAGCAGTGAAAATGGAATTCAAGTCAAGGAGGGAAGAAGCAGACGCAAAGGTTAGAAAGCTGCAGACACTGGAGGAGAGAACCAAAATGCTGGCCGACAAGCTGCAGGCTCTCGCGAAACGAGGCGAAACTCTCAGTGCGGAAAAGATATCGACCCCACAAAGTGAGCCAGACAAGAGTGATGTCGACTCATGTGAGGCGAGTGACGCGCCAGATGCAGGTGAATACGGCAGTGAACACTTCGAGACTGAAAGCTGTATAAGAGAGACGGCTGGCGATCGGTTCATCGGTGGAAGTGAACGCGATCAGGCTGTGCAACAGTATGAAACGCGACTGGATCATGAGCGGCTCGCGTCCTTCGACAGCGCTTATCCCTATAATACCGGGGATGACATTGAACTAGACTTTGCGTCGGTCGGCGCTCAGAAGATCCAGGTCATTTGGCCTCACGAGAACGACGGAGCTGAGGTCGTTGAATCACGGGAAAGCCGTTTTGAGATCCTTTCTTCGTCAAGCTCGCAGTCTTCACGATCCAGCTCTTCGCGTGTCAACGAGTCTCTGCAATACAACGATGACGCTGAAAGCATCGCCCGTTGGATCGACCCTGAGAGAGTGTCAGACGATAATTGCCAGTCCCCAAGACTTCTCGAGGAATCCGTCAGTGCGTACGCGCAGAGGCTGCTCAATCAGTCAGCTCGAATGAAAGTGTCAAGTCCTAAGAAATCCAGCATCTCGAGTCGGCTAAGCTCTGAGCGGCCGGATTCAGCACGGCGCATCGAAACTTCTGCGTGGCTGAGAAATGACGTTTCACGACCGAAACGACCACATCAAGAAGTGAACTCGGACGCCGAGTTGCTTCGGCTGATCAGAGAATCTGACGACAACTTGAGCGTGATAGATCGAGAGGCGAAGCGCCGATTTCGGCTTCAGCAAGAAAGGATTAACCAGCGACGTACAACAGAAGAGGCATTGGCGGCAGAAACGTTGAAGGCGAGATTAGTGGCTTCGCGGCAAGCGTCTTTGGGATCGGTTGAAGGTGCTGTGAGGCACATCAGTGCTGAAGAAAACTCGCTAGAGAGACCGGTGGACAGTCATGAGTCAGGGAGAATCTCGCTCATCAATGGTGAGGTTGTTGACAAGCTGGACGAGATTGTGGCAGCTGTGCGCACAGATAGTGCATGCCAAGACCAACACATTGAAGAATCTAAACATGCAGATGCCTTGGGGAGACTACGCCAAGAAGACTTGCCGCCGATGGCGGCATTCTGGAACAACCAGCTGCAACACACTCCAACAAAACCCACAGCGGGAGCCAATGACGCGAAAGCGCCAAGATCGTTGCGTGTGGATATAGACCGGCGAGACATCCGGATTCAGCGGTTGGACCACGAGGAGGATGCTGATGATGGGGGCTCGAATCGTGTTCGCCTACTCTCGCCGCAGACGCTCGCGAAGCGGTTGCTTGCAGCTGTGGAGTATCATGAGGCGATCCAGGATGCTCACCTGCAGTTGTCAATGATGGAGAAGGCTCAAGCGCTGGAGTTGGTCCAACAAGACACCATTGCACTTGCACAAGCGTTCAAAGAAGAAATGGACGGGAATCTGCTCGGACAATGTCTAGCGGACGAGCATGCTGCACTCGAGGATGAGTTTGATGAGAACTTACGACAAGTTGTCGACCAGCTGGAGGCTGTACGGCAAACCGAGTCACGCAGTCACGAAAACGAACTCGTACGGCTTCAAGAAGAGGCACGCGCTGCGAGCAGGCGAGAGTCTGGTGTCCAAACCGAGGGACCACAGCATGCGCACGCAGCAACGAGCGCACAGCTTCGCATTGACGCTGCGATCGCGACGGATATCGAGCGGGTGGATGCAGCGGTTCAGTATGTTGAGTCTCTCGATAGTGGGATCACAAGAAAGCCAACCATAGTGAAGGATACGTCACCTGAGCTGCCTGTGATTGGTGATACTAGCGACCACGGTGATCAGTACTCTGAAGACTACGCCCAGGAAACGTTTGCTCAGCCAAGTCCGTCCAATCATGATCAGAGTGACATTCTTTCATCCATCGAGGAAGACGACTCCGGCAGTATTGCAAGCCCTGTGGCTATCCAGTCTGCCGGAAGTGTCGAAAGTGACGAGGAGGCTGACCATGGTTCATTGTCTGACTCCGACGAGGATATTATCGATGATGCTGAGGATATCGAGAGCGGACGTTTGGACGTTCACATCCATAGTGGAAGTGACGCGAAGCCAGGTTCCCATTTGAGTGTGGAAGATGAAGGAGATTTCGAGTCGGGTCTGGCCAGCCCAGTCATCCAAAATGAATCCGTATCAGTTGCCTACGACAGCGACAACTTCGAAGCGGAAGCGTTGCCTCCTCATGACCATGATACCGTTAGTGAAGCCAGTCTAAGGGAGGAAGAATTCGGCGAGGATCACGGAGATTCGGAGCAAAGCTCGCATCGCGAAGTCGAATCAGCGTCTGCTGGATACGAGCAGGACGACTTCGAGGAAGAGATCTCTGCCGCAGTGGTCGGTGAGGGGTGTGGCTCACAAAGTGAAGAGATCCTGAGTGATGACGAAGGAGGCTCTGCGAGCGCCTCGATAGAAAGACGCAATGATAGACACGATGTCCAGTCCGACGAGCTCGAGTCAGAGGAAAAGGAGGTAGAGTCACCAGCCGAATCAACAGCACCCGCCCATCCTGTCAAGAAGCTTTTTGGAGCCAGCGTTCAGCCCGCCATTCGGATAGCTGAAGTAAACGTGCCGTCGAAGAGAGGTGCGCTCGACCACACGATCGATACCTCTCGGTTTGTGTCGGGTATTTCTCATGATGTGTGCCGATCGTACCTCACGCAACTCGAAAATCGTAAACAAAGTGAGGAAGCCTTGCTTGACATCCGGCTCCATGCGCTGGAGACGAAGCTCCAACAAGAACTCCAGCTCGTTCTCGACGAGCTTGAGCAAGAGAAGGCGCGCGGTCCGTCGAAGCTGGATGAAACGAAATGCAACGACCTCGAGCTTCGCCATGATGCCCTTCACATGGCATTCATGTCGGAGAGAGCCAACATCGACAGCCAGAAATCCGCGAGTGTCTCGCGGTACTACCAGGACTTGCTTGCGTTCCGGTCTCTCGGTGCAATGCCGGGACACCTACCGTTTGTCCAACCCCAG
The DNA here is from genome assembly GCA_023335905.1 of Pythium pyrilobum. Taxonomy (NCBI): domain Eukaryota; phylum Oomycota; class Peronosporomycetes; order Pythiales; family Pythiaceae; genus Pythium; species Pythium pyrilobum. The sequence continues at coordinate 4,850 of JAADVV010000212.1, read as the reverse complement.
GAGTTCCTCACACAGTCACCTAGAACATGCCATCACGCTCGTGCTGTCGTTCCCCTCCAACAATCTCGGAGTTTGCTGTCCGACAAAATCAACACAACCCCCCAGGACGCGACAGCTGAATCCTACGCAGACGACGGGTTTGCTTCCGACTCGAGCAGACCGAGGGAGGGAAATTCTTCTCTGGTGGATGGTTCGATCGTGCAGAAAGTGAGCGTGGCGCCACTACACGTCCATCGTCGCAATAGCGCAGCTGGTGACGTGAGCGAACTAGAGGAAGAAACACCATCGGTTGCTGAAGCTAATTCAGTCGAGGATGAGGTCGAAGCCTCGATCGGATCTGCTGATCACGACTCGGTCGCGTCGGAGGCCGCCAACGAAAACTACAGTGAGGATGCGTTCGCATCAGTATCGGAGGGTGCAAAGATCGACAAGGCGGCGAATGGTGATCTCCAGGCTGCCGTTGAGAGTGTGGAAAGCCTAAGTGATGTATCGAACCCCGATCCTTTCGGTGATGAGGGATCCGTAGAGTACGACGTGTACGAAGATGAATTCGCATCCTCGAGCGAGATTGCGCATGTGGAGGAAACGTCGCAACCCGCAGTGGAAGGTGGTGAGCTGCGGAGCCTGCCTCAAGCGGGCGTTGAGAAGGACGATGTTGAGAACACGACCGAGAACGACGAGGTATACGACGACGATTTCGCGGGCGCGAGCGAGGGTGGTGCTGCCAGCGAGGAAGACGTCGTTCAAGACTTCATTGCTCAGGGAGAAGTTGACGCTACGCTGACATTTATTGGTGTAGAAAAAGCGACGAAAGAAGGCTCAGAGTTGGACGAGGACGACGATGCAGAGAACGATGTTGGTGATGTCTATGAGGACGAATTCGCATCCGTGACTGAGGATGCAACGGTGCTCGGTCTCGACGCCTCTATCGTCGGAGACGAAGTAGAAGAGAAGGATGCTGGCGAGATGGAATCAACAAAAGATCTAGAAGACAAGGATGCTGATGAGGTGAAATCAGCAAACGACTCAGTAGAGCGGCCTGACGACAATTCAGGTAGCGCCTACTCGGAGGACGAATTTGAAGAAGCAGAGACTCAAGTTTTAGTGAACAAGGAAGGCGGCCATGGCGAAAAGGCTGACGCCGGCGACGAGGACGCGTACTCTGACGAAGAATTTATGCTAAGCGAGTCCAAATCGCACTCTTTACCCTCAGACTCGGAGGACTCTGGTCTCCACGAGAGAGCAAATCAGATCGCTGGCGAGGAGAAACGGTCTGACAGCGAGCCACGTGCAGATCTTAGTCCCCACCAAAGGCGGCTGGCAGCACACGACGAGTCTTCATCCTTGGCTGCCCAAGACATTTTGTTCGACGCAGGTTGCGACCCAGATCAGATGCTTTCCCAACCCACGAACAGCCTCAGCGCTGCCGTCGATGCGGAAGCGAAGCCGATAGCATTGGCCGAGTCGCTGTCCGTGAGCCACCACCTGGAGGAAAGTTTGACCACAGCGAGCATGGAAGAGCAGACAAAGCGCATTGAAGATCTGAAACGAGTGATTGAGCGACGCAAAGAGGAATTCGCTCAGGTACAGAAGCAGTTGCGTATCGAAAAGAAGAAAGAACACCTGCGTGACGCCGAGACCCAACTGTGGTGCGACATGGAGCGACTCGAAACGCAACTCGTTGCCGACGAACGGATCCTAGCGCTGACGCGTCAGCGCGGTCGCCTCGAGTCCATGCAGCTCGAGGCAAAACACTCGGCGCTTGCACAGGGCGGTAACAATCAGGTGGATCTGCTAACGGACTACGACTACAGCGAGGTCGTCGAGCCGGTGCACGAGCCTGTGGCGAAGCACGACCACCAAGCGCAAGTCCGATTCGTGGAGCGTCCGCCACTGCCATCCGCCATCCAAACGAGTGAAACTCCTGCTGATGAAGACAGTGGTGACGAAGTGGACTACCTTCTGGCGTACGACCACGTGGAGCTCACGGAGCAGCCAGTGACGACGGTCGCTACAAATACTGATGAAGCGGACCAACGCAAGCAAGTTCGCGTATCGATGGCCGAGAGCGAGGACGAGACTCGACCATCGATAGGCGATGACTGCGTGGATGTCAGTCCGCCGGTGGCTGGTGTGGGGTCTCCTCCGCAGGAACCTGCGCGCCGACTTGAACCGTCTGCAGCAGCTAATCGCAATGAACCCGCAGCCACATTCGATTTGCTGGACAGCTACGACTACGTTGAAGGGGTAGATGTTCTAGAGGTATCTGCGAATGCTCTTGAGGGCTATGACTACGTAGAGGAAGTGGAGGTTGAGGGAGAAGATTTCATTGCACTCGAGCCAGCCGAAAACCAGCGTGAGCAGCCATACGAGCACGCCGTGGACAGCACTTCAGAGGCAGAATCACTGCAAGAGAGTCTGGAAAGCATGGCGGAAGACGATCCACTGACAGCAGAACCATACGACCACGAGATCTCCATCGAGCCCGCCGAGCTTGCAATTCAGGACGACAACATGGCGAGTCCAACTGCTGGTTTTGGATGGCTCGATGGCCCGTGGGACGAAATACGTGAGGACCAAGAGCGAGAGGTTGAGAGCGAGGAGCTGCCTCATCCTGGCTCACAACACTCTGGAGATGATTCAACTGCGCAGCGAGCAGGCGCGGATGAAGAGACGATCGCGATCTTGACCGACTCCCTCTTGAGTAAGCTCACGTCTGAAGCAATTGCAGGTGAGTGCGGTAAGGTTGTAGGTGCATGGTGCTCGTCGATGCTCACGTTCTTATTTGTGTTTTGTAGCCATGGCAGAGGTCTCATCTCGGCGGAGGACTCGGCGACAGATCAGTGAAGACCCTGGACATACTCGTGACGAAAGCGGGCTGAGTGTCTTGCCGAAAACGGAGCTCGACGTCATTCCAGGCGAGCCCAGAGGTTGCTACGGAGAGAATGACACCGAGACTGTCGCCGTGGACAGCTCAGCAGCACGAAGCACGACCGCCACTGAGTCTCTTTATGCTGGCATCGCCCACGATGAAATCGTCGATCGCATTTTCGAGACGTATCTATCTGATGCAGTACGCGATGCCGCGGCAATTCAAGCAAAGCAGAGTGAACACGTATCGGGCGGATCAGCTCCAACGTCAGAGGCAGCCCAGCTCGTCACAGCCAGCGCTCCATCTGCCAGCGTCAAGCCAACGCTAATGCCGACTCACCACGCAACTGTGGTCTCGTTCATCAGCCAGCTGCGCATGTCTAAAAACTCGGTACGCAGCTACATCGTATCTTGTGTGTTGTGGTCGTGATGGCTTGTACTGATTTGTGCATACCGGTATTGAATCATAACAGGTGACGCTGCCGAGCTTCCGCGAGTGCAGTGCCTCTCGAAAGCACGCGACAAACGCGGAGGCGATTTACGACGCCGTGCTCGAAGTTGCTCGAGCAGAGCATGCGAAAATGGCTGCGGACCCGGCCTTCCAGCGCGAATCCGACTTGCACACAATGCTGCGAACGCTTCAAGACCGGATTCAGCACGAATTGGACACGAGCGTTTGGTCCGCTCGCGAAGCGGCTCAAGAGGAACTCGATCGCGTCGCGCGAAAGCTGCAGGAAGACGAGCAAGGAGAGCTCGACCGTGACGACGTCCGCCTACTCCTAGCGCATCAAGGCACTCGAATCACCTCGCTGCTCACACACTTTGAGGCAACGGCACTGCGCCACCCGCGTGACCAAACTCAAGCTTCCGGTTCATCCGTGGGCGTCGTGATTACGCCGCGGCAGCGAAGACGCCTGGGGGCAGGATCGGCGGTGGGCGGGACACGCAGTGAGGGCAGTCAACCGCGGCTCACGTTGCGGCTTCTCGAGCAAGAAGAGAACCAGCTCGCGGACAGCATCACGGAGCGACTGATGCGCGATCTCGTGAGGAGCGAGACCGTGGCGCGGCCAGCCATGCAACGGCGATGAGTGGGTGCTGCTGCAAGTGCAAGCATTCATTCTCTCCGCGGCCACGTCAGATCTCAGTTCTCGATGCAGCCGTGGGGGAACTGTCTGTCATTGCACATGGGTGCGACGAGGCATAGAAGCATCGGGAACAAACCGTCGGATCCGCGAGTCAAATGCCGAAGTGCGAAGCAGCCTCCGAAGAGGGCTACGTACCGTGCAGTACGTCTTTGGAGAAATGGATGGAACTCGCCTCCGTGAAGAAGGCGATCTGGACAAGCTGAGATAGTTACTGGTAAGGCCGAGCTCGGAGATAGGCTGTGGTCTGACGGAGGTGGAGGCAACTTTATGTCTATTATCTGTCAATGGATTGATCAATCTACGGACGCGCATCCACCTTCCGAGCGAGCGACGCGCGGCCCTCCGTCGATCTCGCTCTCACGTTTCGTCAACCCGCGGAGTCCGCTACTAGTATGTATACATACACACCGAGCACGGGGAGAGAGAGACGGCACGCACTTACTGCGCCAGCTTGGATTCGAGCAGCAGACGCAGCACGCTCGGCGTGAAGAGCGGCATGGCCGACTTGAGCTCGGCCTCGTCCAGGTACTTGGCGCCGCCAATATGGCCGCGGCAGTGCGTGGAGCCGCAGCGGCAGGCAAACTTCTCGTCCATGTCCCACTCGCTCGAGGCGTAGTCGAAGGTGACGTACTCGCCTTCCTTGATGGGCTTGGTCGCGACGAACGCGACCTCGGGCGTGTTCTCCGAGACCACGAGCCGCGCGTTCGGCTCGCAGCTGTGGTTGACGTACTCGAGCCCGCCGGCGAACTCGAGGTGCTTGTCCGTGTCGGCCTGTACCGTGAAGCGCGTCGGGCGTGCGTGCTACATACAAGCATAAACCGCACACAGGTCAGC
>JAADVV010000211.1:0-22011 GCA_023335905.1 Pythium pyrilobum | reverse complement strand
CGTGTACGACTGGCACATTGCGCGCCACGATGTGTACGGCGACAAATTTACAACGGCGTGGACGGCGGATCCCGTGGAAGAACCAGCCGAAGACCATTTCAATCTCCAGGAGCTGAACGACTGTTTGGATGATATCTCCATTTTGCATGATGATGAATAAAAGACCTTTCCCCAAATACAGTCCGATTTCTGAGCTTGACCCGCCACAATTAAATAGAAGACCGGACTCAAATCGGGCATTTCCGTTATTAGCAACTGTATCTCTCTTAGGAGGTACCAAAACAAGGTATACTCTTTACCTTGTTTTGGTATTCGCTTACGTTGCTGATGCGCACCGTACTTCTTCCCACAGGCGATCATTCGACACCACAGACCGCTCTCTGTTTTTCTGCGGAAGAACCGCTTTAGATCCACCGCCGACGACGACGACACGAGCGACCATGATGCAGGCCCCAGTGATGGTCTTGAGTGCGTAGGCGCCGCGTTCCCAAGGGAGGGGGGATATGGAGAGTCTAACGGTCTAACCGCTGCTCGCTCCCGTGCCGCAGACACGAACACGCGCCGCGAGACCGGCCGCACGGCGCAGCTCGGCAACATCGAGGCCGCCAAGGTGAGGGGGGGGGAAGGGGGCGAATCTAGCGCACAACGCCAGAGAGAGAGAGAGAGAGAGAGATGGAGAGGACTAACGCGGCGCGCTGACTGTGCGTGTATTAGGCCGTGTCGGACATTGTGCGCACGACGCTGGGCCCGCGCTCGATGCTCAAGATGCTGCTGGACCCGATGGGCGGCATCGTCATGACCAACGACGGCAACGCGATCCTGCGCGAGGTCGATGTGTCGCACCCGGCGGCCAAGAGCATGATCGAGCTCAGCCGCGCGCAGGACGAGGAGGTCGGTGACGGCACGACCTCGGTCATCATTCTCGGTGCGTGTCCAGGCTGCCTTGTGGGTTTGTTGCCCTGGAGGCTTTCGGTTTGTAACACTGCTGATGCGGAATTTATTGTTGATATGACTGCAGCCGGTGAGCTGCTGGTCGTGGCCGAGCCGTTCCTGTCGCACCAGGTGCACCCGACCGTGATCATCCGCGGCTTCCACCGCGCGCTCGAGGCGTCGCTCGAGATTGCCAAGAACATGTCGCGCGTGATCGACATTGCGAACCGCGACGAGATGCGCAACCTCATCCAGTCGTCGGTCGGCACCAAGTTCTCGCCGCGCGTGGGCACGCTCGTGAGCGACCTCGCGCTCGAGGCCGTGCTCACGGTCGTGCGCACGACGCCCGGCGGCAAGAAGGAGGTCGACGTGAAGCGCTACGCCAAGGTCGAGAAGATCCCGGGCGGCGAGCTCGAGGACTCGCGCGTGCTCAAGGGCATCATGTTCAACAAGGATGTGACCCACTCGAAGATGCGCCGCCGCATCGAGAACCCGCGCGTGCTGCTGCTCGACTGCCCGCTCGAGTACAAGAAGGGCGAGAGCCAGACCAACGTCGAGCTCACGAACGATCAGGACTGGAACACGCTGCTGCGCATGGAGGAGGAGTACATTGAGAACCTGTGCGCGCAGGTCGTGGCCATGAAGCCCGACATTGTGATCACCGAGAAGGGCGTCTCGGATCTCGCGCAGCACTACTTTGTCAAGGCCAACATCACGGCCTTCCGCCGCCTGCGCAAGACGGACAACAACCGCCTCGCGCGCGCGACCGGCGCGACCATCGTCTCGCGCGCCGACGAGATCCAGGAGTCGGACATTGGCACCCAGTGCGGCCTCTTTGAGGTGCGCAAGATCGGCGACGAGTACTTTGCGTTCTTTGAGGACTGCAAGGACCCGGGTGCGTGCAGCATCCTGCTGCGCGGCGGCAGCAAGGACGTGCTCAACGAGATTGAGCGCAACCTGCAGGACGCCATGCAGGTCGCGCGCAACGTGGTCTTTGAGCCGCTGCTGCTGCCCGGCGGCGGCGCGACCGAGATGCGGATCGCGCACGAGCTGCGCAAGCGCGCCGAGGAGATCGAGGGCGTCGAGCAGTTCCCGTTCCGCGCCGTGGGCGAGGCGCTCGAGGTGATCCCGCGCACGCTGTTACAGAACTGTGGCGCCGACGTGGTGCGCGTGATGACGGCGCTGCGGGCAAAGCAGGCCGAGAGCGACGAGTCGTGCGGCATCGACGGCGTCACGGGCAAGGTGACCAAGTCGACGGACCTGGCCGTGTGGGAGCCGTTCGAGGTCAAGACCCAGTCGATCAAGACGGCCGTGGAGGCCGCGTGCATGCTGCTGCGCATCGACGACATCGTCTCGGGCCTCGCCAAGAAGAAGCAATACTAAGAGTCGGTACGCGACGTCGCGGACCCAACCGAGCCGGGCGGTGGCTCGGCGTTTTCGCAAATATGATACTAGTAGGTTGAAAGCGCGGTCCATAATATATTTTGTCCTACCAGACGTTGCGCGGCCGCGAAAGGTCGCGGGCTCTTGCGACGACGTACTACTACGAGTACGTACGACTGCAGACACTACTGCAGATAGGTGAGACCATCCCGCACGAGCCGCGCCACCAACTCGCCATGGCGATCGAACGCGAGCTGCGGCGGCTGCTCGACCGCGCACAGCGTCCTGGCGACTCCAACAAGCCGACCACGGACCCGACGAACGCCCCACGAGGTGGGGGGAACCAGCGCGACCATGACGACGTCGTCGCGCGCGAGATCTACGAGCGGCTGCGGCGCGTGCGCGAGCAGCGCGTGCTGCCCGGCGTGAGCGTGCGGTCGGAGCTCCACGTGCCGGAGCTGCTCGCGCTCACCGCAGAAACCGCCGTGCGCCAGCAGGACTTTGCGGTCGCGCGGGCGTGCGTCGAGTGGTTCCTGAGCGAGTGCAGCATGAAGAACCAGGTAAGCACCCTCGGCTGCAAGGGCGTTGACCGGTCCGTTCTAACGGCCCTTGCTTTTGGGGACCAGTTCTACTGCCGCGTCCAGCTCGTTCGGGCGCGCTGCGCGTCAAACGCGGCGGCGAACGACACGGACGTCGCGAGGCTGCGCAAGGTGCTGGACGCGATCCACTTTGTGCTGCTCGTCGTGCCCGTGGCGACCGACCCGAGGCGGCGACCGCAGTACGACTTCCTCGTGTACAACGCGTCGGTTGTCTACTGGCAGGTCGCGCGGCAGCTCATGAAGCGGTCGACCTTCCAGTACCTGCTCCCGTCGCTCACTGCGATGCTCGACGCGCTCCGCGTCGTGGGCGAGAAGGACACACAGTGGCTGCTGCGCCTGCAGCTCGCGCTCGTGCACGCGCAGCTCGACGCCAAGCAGCTCGCTGCCGCCGCGAAGACAGTCGGCGACCTCGTCGACGTCCAGTTCGCGCCGCTGCTGAACGACCCCGCGCAGGCGAGCGACGCCGCGGCCAGGGCGCTGTACGAGGAGGCGCTGCGGCTGCAAGTCCACGTCGGCTCGTTCAAAGACCCCGAGTGCCAGAAGATGCTCGCGACCATGAAGAAAGGCGGCACCAGCAAGCGCGTCTCGCTTGTGACCAAGCTGCAGGCGCTCAAGTCGGGCGCGTTCGCCGGCACGCTCGAGGCGGCGCTGACCGAGATCTTCCAGGAGGCGACGGCCATGGCATCGTTTGCCACTGCCACCACGACGAGCGATGAGATCGCGGCCTATTGCCACGGTCTCGACGCCGCGGCCTTGCAGTCGGTGGACGGCGAGATCCTCGCCGAGGCCGGCATCATCGCGGCGTTCCGCCAGGAGTATCGACTCGCGAGCTGCTGCGACGCCGTGCTCCACGCCAAGGGCAAGACGCTGGACCCCAAGTGCCGCGTTCTTCACCAAGTGCTCAAGGCCATTCTGGTGGCGCTTCTCCCGCCCAGCGCGAGTGCGAATTTCAAGCTCTCGCGAGCGCAGCGCGCGGAGCTCGTCGTGGCGCGCCGCCTCGAGGGCGTCAAGGCCAGGGAGCGGGCGTTGCTCGCGTGCAAGCGGCAGCAGGACCCGACGCTGATGGAGAGCGTGTGCCTGTACGCGTGGAACCTGTCGCTGCCGCTGCTGCAGCCCGGCCAGCGCGACCAGCTTTCGCGCTCGTTCTCGCTCGCGTCGTCATCGCTGGAAGAGCTCCAGTCGCTACAGCTCAACCTCCACGTGCGGCTCAAACTGGAGCTGGGCAAACTCGAATTGAGCTCCGAGTTCATACTCAAGGCCCAGGAGACGGTGAACAAGGCGCTGGGATTGGACTACGGCACGGTCTCCGCTGCCGCGACGGCGACGCCCACGCTGGACGATCTGACCGCCAACGAAGCCAAGTGGCTGCGGCGGCCGCTGGACGTGCACTTGGCGCCGCTGCGCAAGCGCATCGAGATGAAGCTCGCCGTGGACGAGCCGTCTTCGCAAGGCGACGAGCTCGCCATAGCTGTTGAGCAGCTCCGAGACGCAAAGGACTCGGCGCAGCGCAAGCGGCGGCTCGACCGTGTTCTCGCGGCGCTCGAGGGCAAGCGCAAGGAGCGGGAAGGACGGGAGATCGAAGAATCTCCCCTCCCAGTCGAGTTGTTGCTGCAGATGAACGCCGCGACTGCGGTTGTCTGGTACGAGGTGAACGACCTGGCCGTCGCCCGCGCGCTTGCAAGCGAAACGCTTGAGTTGTTCTTCCCAGCAGGCGTCGATCAGCAGCAGCAACAGCAGCAAAGCAACAGTGGAGGCGGCGGCGAGAGTTTCTTCAGCGACAAGAGCGTGATGGTGCTGGAGGTCGATTTGCGGCTCCGCCTCGTCGAGATGCTGGCCCAAGACATGAAGAACCGGTCGCAACGCTTCGACATCGCGCAGGCCGAGCACACGGCTGCACCAAGTGGGAAGCGGCGACAGCGCGAGAGTGGCGTCGCCACGCGGAACGCAACGCGTCACGCGAAGGCTGGGGACGACAGAGACGCGGCGGCGCTGCTTTTGCTGACCAAGGAGAGCTTCGCGCTGGGTCTCTCGGCCGCACCGCTGGGATCAGCGGAGACGCACGACGCCTCGTTGGCCGACCGCCGCGCGGCGTTGGAGGCAGATCTGCTCGCACTAAAGACCGAGCTGATCCAGCAACTGACGATGGCGCTGCGGGCGGCGACCCGCATCGGCTGGGGGTTCCTCGTCGAGAACGCGGCGGTGTATCTGTGGAACTACCACTTCCACGTGTTCCGCCTCGTGCTCACAGCGTCACCCGTGCCGCCGTCCATTCTGTCCGAGTGTATCGCTGCGTTTGAGGCAACACTCGCTGCATTCGAGGCTCTGCCAGCGCCGGCGTGCAACTTAGATCTACTCACGAGCGTCGCGCTGGGGCTTGCGCTCGCTCAAGAGAAGATGAACAAGCTCGACAAGGCCGCGGCGATCGCCGATGCGATCCTCAAGCGCCACAAGGCCTCGTCGGCGACGCTGCCGGTGCCACAGCAGACAGTGGTGTCGTCCATCCCGTTGGTGCTTCTCAAGCGGTTCGCGGAGCTCAAAGTGCGGATCCAGATCGCGCAGAACGCTAAGGAGATCCAGCCCGTGGACGCCACGCCGCAGGTGCGAGTGGCGTCACTGCTAGAGGCGATGGAGGTGACGCTAGGGCAGGCATCGAGCGGCGCAGCGCTCGCGCCAGTCCAGCTGGCCCAGGCCACGGAGAAGGCGCAGGGCTTCTTCCAAAAGGCACTGGCGGCCTGGCAGCCCATCGCGAAGGACTCGCTGGACCGCATGAGGAACGAGAGTCTGTCTTTGGAGGAGCAACACCAGCAGCTCGAGCTGTTCTGCGAGATCTGGGTGCGCCTGGGCTGCGGCGCGTTTCGCTTCCGCAACGCCAAGCAGGCGATCGACTGCGGTGAGCGCGCGCTCGAGCCGGTCACGCAGCTGCTCAGCGAGTCCGAGCAGCGCGTGTGGGTCGTCGAGGCGACCTGGAGGTGGCTCGCGATCGCGGATTTGCTCTGCGCTCGGTCCATCCTGACACTGCTGAGCGGCGAGACTGCCGCGTGGACGCTCATCCAAGCGGCGCTGGCTCATCTCGTGCGCTCCACCCGCGTCGCGATGCGGGCGGCCGCGAGTGGCCTGGTGGTCAAGGCCGGCGAGGTCGCGTGGAACGCTGTGGTGGCGGCGATGGCGGCTGTGGAGGCCGAGCGCGCACTGGGCGAGTCGAGCGACGACAGCTCGGAGACACAGTGGTGGACGAGGCTTCTGCCTCAGCTTCGCGAGGTGCTGGGCGCCGTCACGCACGCGTCCGGGTCGAGCGTGCTCGTGGGCAAGCTCGGGTTGCTCGTGCTGGACGTTTGCGAGCGTGCGAAGGACTGGAAGGCCGCGGTGGAGGTTGCTGAGAGCCTCATCCAGTGCACGGCCAGCGCGTCCGCAGCGGCGGAGATCCCGCCCGACCAGCTCAAGGAGATCACGACGTTCCACGCGATCGCAGTCGCTACGCTGGGAGATGCCAGCGGTAGTGGTAGTAGTAGCGGCGGTGGCGCCGGCCCGAGCGGCAAGGCGAAGGATCACGACCCGATGATGCAGGCCAAGATCATGCGCAAGGTCGCGTTCTCGTCGTGGCGCAATCCGCCCATGCAGCTGAAGGCGCTGGCGACGGCGCTGAAAGAGCTCGAGGCAAGGCCCGAGGAGCGCGCGCTCGTGCTGGTCGAGATGGCTGAGTGGTTCTTCACGCACCAGTTTCCGTCGCAGGAGGTCGAGGCGCATCTCGACGCTGCCCTGGACATCCTCGCTCGCGGGCAGCTGCAGCTAGCCGACGCGACCGCGAAGAAGAAAGACAAGACGAGCGATCGTCCTCCGTCGGGCGGCGGCGTGTCCATTGCTGCAGCGAGCGAACCGCAGCAGTATTGCTCACTCTGGTTCGCGGACAAGCTCGTGAGACTCTTCACAATGCGCGCAGTCGCCGCGCCGTCCGTGCCGCTGCGGTGGCAGCACGTTTTGCATGCGGTCCACCAGGTCCACGCGGCGTGGCAGAGCATCTTGGATGTGGCCAACGACCACGATTTGCGCGAGCGGTTCGCGCAGGACGCGGCGGCCGACGCAACAAGCGACTTCGACGCGTGGAAGCGCACCAAGCCGACGAAGTTTCGAGCGGACGGCCCTCGCTCGGCTTCCCAGTGGATCGCGTTCTACCAGCAGTACGCGACGAGTACGGCCAGTCGGTTCTACATGCAGTGGATACCCCCACTACTCAAGCTGAAGGAATCCGCTAGCGACAGCCGCGGAGCCAAACAGCCGAGTGTCTCCAACCCCATTCTTTCATGCAGCGTGCTCGAGCGGCTCCTCCGGCTGCTGGTCTCCGCCGGCGCGTTTGAGCTGATGCTACCCGTGGTGTGTCTCTACCAGGTCGTGTACTTCGCGTTCTGTCCTCAGAGAAGCAAGGCCATGGAGATCTGGATCGAACTGACGACGTACGACGTGCTGGAGAAGCTGAATCTGCCCGTGTTGAGTGTGCCACTACAGAGTGCGCTGGAGATGCTGCAGACCAGCGGCGACGCGATCCTCAAGGAGCTGCAGCAGCAGGAGGACGACACGAGCGGCGCGGCAGGCGTGCCGACCGCGACCGCGCACCACCGCACCGTGCTCCAGCTTTCGTGTGTGAATGTATCGACCAAAGTGGCCCAGAGCGTGGAGCTCTTGCTCGACTTTGGCTTTGTCCGCCAGGCCAAAGTGCTGCTGACGATGCTGCAGAGCTTGTCCAACCGCGTCGCTGGCGAAAGTGAGACCAAGCGCCACTGTGAGGCGCTCTCGACCCGCGTGCTCGAGATCGAAGGCGACAATGTGAAAGCCGTCGCGCGCATCCAGCAGCTCATTCACAGGCCGACAGCGCAGCTCGAGCTTGGCTGCTACACAAACCTGGTGCTGCAACTTGGCGACCTCCTGCCGGACCGACACAAAGCTGCGGACGCACTTGCGGAGGCGGAGAAGGCTGCCGCGGCCGCGATCCTCACGAGCAGCCAGTGCGTCCAGTTGAACCAGCCCATGCACGCCCAGGCAGTTAGCAAGTACTTGTCGTCTCTCGCCTCATCGATCGCTTCCAACAGACCGTCGGCGAGCCATCACGGCATGCTTATCGATCTCGACGCCATGGACGGACTCGCTCGCATTAAGTTCCAGCGCGCGTGCGTGCTGCTTGAGCTCAGCTCGACGACGCCCGCAGTCGAACACGCGCAGCGCGTGCTGCGTGAGGCGCTCGAGCTGCTCGCCTTCACCGAGTCGCACGCGCGGCGCGCACAATGCTGCGCGGACTTCGGTCTCGCGCTCGCTGCCCACGCGTTGAAGCTTCGTGATGACACCCAGGAATACGCGAGGGCCCAGCAGCACGAACAGTGGCTGGTCGAGTCGCGAGCGCTTCTCCACGAGTCGCTGGTGATCCTGGAAACGCTGCGTAGGCAGACGAGCGAGCTAGCTCTGGACGACGCCAGCGTGGCGGCTGCGCCGCGCGACCTTGCGATCGCTAAGCTCAAGCTCCAGCTCGCAAAGCTCGAACTGCAGCTCGAGCAAAGTGCGGCCATCGTCTCGGACCAGCAAATGACGTGGTACACGTATGAGAAGGAGGCTCGGAGCACCATCGTGGAGAAATGGCTCGACCAGACGGCTGTGCGAGCCCAAATGGAGCGTCCCGGAAGCGTACGCAAGGCCTTTGTGCTCGCTGGCGCGGTCGCCGCGACGCTAGCCCACGCGTGTCCGGACATGGTTGATGCGACAGCTCTGGCACGTACCATCCGCCTCCAGTGTCGACGATTGGCACTGTACCACGACACGAGCGTTAACCGACGGGGGGCCGTCCAGCGCTTCCTGTGGACTCGGTATACGTCCGAAAGCGCACCCCACGCCACGTGGGTGTGTGTTGCCGGTAAGGGAAGCGGCAGCAGCTCGAGCGGTGAAGAAGGAAGATCGACGCTCGTGCCACCGACAACCACCGACTTGGCTGTCGCGGTGGAGGAGCCACAGGACGCAGAAGTCCACCAGCGGCTGCTCGCGATAGCGTCCGAGCTCGAGGCCGAGCTGACCGGCGCGATGGAGAAACGCCACGACGAGGTCACGCGTATCTGCGCGTATGAACTTGTGCAAGCGTACGGCTGCAACCAAGTGGTCCCGTGTGTTCGGGCGTTCCTGCTGTACCAGAGCACGTGCGTGCGCGAGCAGCACATGAAGCCGCTCGTGGACAAATGCCTCCCGTCCACGAACGTCGTCAGGCTTCACATGGCGCGCCTCGATCGACTGGCCAAGCGACACACGAATGCGTCTCGCAATAGCCTGCCGTTCCAACTCTCGCAGCTCTTCCTGGATCAGCAGTCCGACATCTACAAGCGTATGGGCGTGAGTGTACCAGTGGAATCGATACTTGCGATGCTGCCAGCGCAGAGCCGCGTGCTCAGTCTCCAGTTCTCCCCCGACCAGTGCTTCCTGTATGCGGCGGTCGCGAGCAACGGAGACAGATGCGTCGCGATGGCGCGGATGGAGTGCACGCTCGCCAAGCTTCAGCTGCTGGCGGTGCTGAAAGAGCGCATCCGCAGGTGGAGACAGGAGACGCCGAAGGCGCTTCTGGCTTTCGAAGAGGCCAGCAGCTCAAGCACTGATGATGCGCGTGAGTTTGTGACGGACACTCAGCAAGACGCGAGTGCCGTCGCGTCATCCGACGAGCTGGAAGCCGAGTTCAACGCCATTGTCAGCGATACAGACGCGTTCTTCAGCGCGCTCTTTGACCATTCCGCCTTGAGCGCTGTGCTGCAGAGCGATCTCCCAGGTAACTCGCTCGTGCTCATCGTCGATCGTGAGCTGGAGTCGCTGCCGCTGGAGGCTCTGCCAGCACTCGAGAAGGCCGACGCAATCTCGCGCGAGTTTTCGATCCATTTGTTGTACCACCGGCTTGCCGCGGCCAAGGCGCAGCCCTTCCGCAAGGCGGACGTGCGCATTATCGTGGATCCTCGCCACGACGACGCCGGGCTCCACGACCAAACGCTGAGCTCAATCGTCCACCAGTTCACCAAGAGGCCGGGGGCTGCCTTCGTGAACTGGAAAGAAGCCGTGGACCACGGCCACGCGCCGACCACGACGGACTGGCAGCAGGCCATGCTGCTGCGTCGCGGCGGCGCGTTGCTATACGCTGGCGCGAACCGTGTGGTCGGGTCGGCCTTCAGCCTGCCCACACTGGCGGGTATGAACCTTTCCAGTTCGTGCTACGCGTTGCTGTTGCTCGACCGTGCCGAGAACCCGAGCAGCGCGAGGCGGCAGAGCAAAGTGGACAGCGAGAAGCCGCAGTCGCAGCGCGAGCTGGAAGAAGACGCTTACGCGTGCGCGTTGCTCTGCTCGCTGTGCGGCATCAACACCATCATGCTCAACCAGTGGGCCACCACCTTCAACGCTAATCGCCGGCTCACTAACGGATTGCTGAGCGGATTGGCGAAGGGCCAGTCGATCGCCAAGGCGCTGCGCATGTACGCGGAGACCGTCGCCCCCGTGGGCGACGGCCCGTCCGGCGGCCCGTCGCGCAAAGCTTCCACTGGGCCAGCGGGCGGAGGTGGTGGCCCGCAGGCGAGCTCGGCAGCCAGGCAATACCGCCTGAAGAACCGCATTCGCTTCAGCACTGCCGTCTTCGGACTCGGGCACTTGGCCTTCAAGGCAAACGAGTGAATAGAGACGTCCACGGTACTGTATCCATTCCTCGCACTTCAAATTAGCATTCGCCTAGCACGCTATAATTTAGCTAGCTAAAGACGAGCAAGATTCTCGCAATTAGCCTGAGCTGCTCGCCGCAAATCGTCCAATTGCCGACTGAATGATGCAGCCGCGCGCAGTGTTCGGCGCGGCGCTCGCGATCCGCATGGCGCTGATCGCGTACGGCGCCTTCCAGGACGAGTATCTGCCCGTGAAGTACACGGATGTGGACTATGATGTCTACACGGACGCGGCGCGAGAGGTGGCCGCCGGCAGCTCGCCCTTTGACCGCACGACGTACCGCTACACGCCCGTCCTGTGAGTGGCAACTGCGACGGTAAATCAAGAGCTGTATACTGCGACGGACACTGATGGCGTTACTCTTGGTGTACGCACACAGAGCGTATATGTTGCTACCGAATGTCTTCGTCCACGAAGTGTTTGGGAAGCTGCTGTTCGTCGCCGCAGACCTCGTCGCCGGCTTCTTCATCTTCGAGATCCTGCGGCTGCGTGGTCTGCCGACCGAGAGCGAGTCTTCCTGCCCATTTCTCCTGCCCATTTCTGTTGGCTCTACTGCTAACTAGTGACTGAGTGGATTCGTGCAGGCGCGCTGCGGTACACGTGCGTGTGGCTCTTCCATCCGTTCTCGATCAACATCTCGACGCGCGGCAATGCCGACTCGATCGTCGTGCTGCTCGTGCTGCTATCGCTGTTGCTCATCATGAAGAAGCAAGTCGTCCCTGCCGCCATCGCGTACGCGATCAACCTTTGGCTTGCCAGTGCGGTGTCGTGGTGCTGAACTGTGCTTGTCTACGTGAGTTCAGTTACGGCGCAGCAGTGCATTTCAAGATCTACCCCATCGTCTACGCGCTCGCGTTCCTCGTGGTGTGTGATTTGATGGCCACGTTGCTGATCTGCCCAAAGCAATACATCTCACCACCCATGGCATTCTTCGCAGTTTCTGAACGGGGACTTTAATCGCGCCAACGCGAAGTGGTCGTCGTCGTGCGAGTCGTCGTTTTGCTTTTGGATTCAGCTCGCCGGGCAGTTTAACCGCGACCGCGTGGTCTTCGGACTCGTCAGCGGTGGCTTGTTCCTCTCGCTGATCGGCGCCTTCTATCAGATGTACGTTGTGTCTGCGGGGACCGAATCTGATACGAAGGCGAGTGTTAATGAGCTCGGAACTCCCACGTGCAGGTACGGCTTCCAGTTTCTCTACGAGGCGTATCTGTACCACTTCACGCGCACCGACAACCGTCACAACTTTTCCGTGTACTTCTATGATCTCTACCTGCGGTACGGCGCGATGTGTGGGTGCGTGGCCGTGTGGGGGCGTGGATCCTCGTTTAACGTATTGCTCGTTGCTCCCCTCACTTCGTCTCAGATACAACACTCCCTCGGGCTTCGAGATGGGGCTGCTCGCGTTTCTTCCTCAGCTCGTGTCGCTCGTCACGATCTCCATCGCCTACGGACGCGACCTGAGCTTCGCGCTCTTCGCGCTGACGGTGGTGTTTGTGATCTTTAACAAAGTGTGCACGGCACAGGTTTGTGATGTGCAGTCTATCGCAGCGCCCGCATCTATCCCGTGCTGATTCACACCTATGTTCGAGCAGTATTTCCTGTGGTACACGGCGTTCCTGCCGCTCATTTTCCCGACAACGAGCCTGCGCCTGCGCTGGAAGGGTGCGCTGATGATTGCGGCCTGGTTTGCGAGCGAAGTGAGTGCATCTATGCAGCGTGTTTTCTCTCGCCCAAGACGGACTCACAACGGACTGTTTCTCTCTTCTCAGCTGCATTGGCTTTTCTGGGCGTTCCACCTGGAGATGAAAGGCGAGAACACGTTCCTGCCGCTCTGGATCGCCGGGCTGCTCTTCTTCGCCGTCAACGCTGGCATCCTCGCGACATTGATGAGGAACCATCTCTTTTCGCCGCTGTTCAAGGACGGAAACGTCGTGAAACTCGTGCCCAGCAAGCCGGACAAAGGGAAACACGAGTAGAAGTAGAGTTCAGAAACGAATCGAATGGTCCGTTCGTTTGACTTGCCAATTCCGGACGTTGACAACTGGGCCTTCGCAAGTGCAGTCCTTTCGCATAATAGTTGTTGCACTCACGCCGCAGTGTCGTGCCCGTTCGCCTCTAGCCGCAGCTTGTGGTTCTGGACGACTTGGTCGGCAATCGCATTCGCTTCTTTCACGGCATTCTCAAAGCACTCCTGCTTGTCGTGGGTCGCGAGGCCCTGGATCGCGACGTGGTGGGCCTCGTCGAAGCCGCACATCGCGAAGATCTTGGTCAGGAAGGGCACGACAAAGTCCTCGTTCGGCGGCGGCGCCTTGCCGCCCGACGACGAGATGATGATCAGCGGTCGTCCCTTGAAGAACGGGCCGCTAGGACCGCTCGCGTCGGCGTTCTTGAAGGTCAGGCCGGGCTGCACGATGCAGTCAATGTACTGCTTGACCACGTACGGCACGCTAAAGTTCCACACGGGCACCGTGATGATGAGGAAGTCGGCGCGCAGCAGCTGCTCAGCGAGTGCCTGGATGGGGCGGAACGCCGCGATGTCGCCTTCGTCCTGGCTGTTGTTGCGCGCGCGCCAGACCTTCTGCATGGTCTCGCGGTCAAACTTGGGGAGCTGGTCGCCCCAGACGTCGAGCTCTTCGATGTTGAGCACGTCCTCGGGCACCTGCGACTTGCATGTGCCGTTCTGGACGTGGCGGTGGTAGTGGTGCGTGAGGTGGTCAATGACGGCCGTGGCGACGCGCGCCGTGACCGAGTCGTGCGTGATGCTCGAGTTGATGTGCACGACGGTCTGCTTGGCGTCGTCGCTGGCCATGGCTTCTGTGTGGTGGTGGTGGTGGCGGCTTGGTCGCGAGTGCTTGGCAAGTTCACGAATAGCAGCACGAGCGGAGAAGCCGCCTGACGCCGTTGCCGGTGCGGACGCCGCCGCAAAGGAAGACGACGGCGCGTGCGTGTTTCTGGCCAGTGAACCCTCCGCGGAAACCCAGGCGGCAGCGACGACGTTGTGGGTCCCCCCCCAGGGGCGACGAATCCGCCGCCGCAGAACGGAAGGCCGCAAGTGCAACATGGCCAGGATGATGGGGGCGTTGTGATGGTAAAGATACGCGGAGCTGCTCGTCAAAAGCCACGGAGGCAGCGTCACCCAACTTCAACGTTCGGGGAAGTGGAAGGAGGAGGAGATTGAAAGACCGACTAAACGAGAAGAAACCATTTACAAAAAAAATAGACACTTAACCCTTTAATCAGGAATAATGTGGACCACGCGGTGGCGGGAGCGTCTGGAGGGTCTCTATTCGAGTGAATACAGTACCTATTTGTGTTGATAGGTGAGTGATGGTGGAGCCACGCGAGTGAGGAGGTGTCACTGGTGGTCAATTGGCCGGTACGACCCTTGGGGGTACATGGGAGGACGGCGAAAGCGCGGGAAGCCACCATGAAGAACGCCAAGAACGCCGCGCTCATGGGCAAGGTCCACAGCGCGCCGATGTACACGATCGACGACGCCGACCGCGCGATCCACTTTGTCGGGACCGCGGCCGAGTGGCCGTACTGCGAGGAGCACCTGCGCGCCGCCAAGGTCGTCGGCATCGACTCGGTGGGTTGAAATGGCGAGAGGTATGGGGCGCTGGCAGTGGATGGAAGGACTGATGGGAGATGGATGCGTGCTGTGTGGGTATCGCAGGAGACGCGCCCTGTGTTCAACGGCAAGCGCAAGGCGAATCCGTGCAGTCTGCTCCAGCTCGCGGTGCGCTGCGCCAAGGGCAAGCGCGAGGTGTTTGTGCTCGACCTGCTCAAGCTCAAGCCCAAGCTGTACAACGCTGCGCTGTCCAAGATGTTTCTCTCGAAGCAAACCATCAAGCTCGGGCAGGGCCTCATGGGCGACCTCAAGGTGCGTGTTAGTCTGCAGTGGGCGCGATGCTGGGTTCGCTAATCTTCATCTATCGTATTCAGGACCTGGTCGCATCCTATCCTGCTGCGTCGTGCTTCTCCGTGGCGAAGGCGGTCGTGGAGGTTAACGACCTGTCGATCTCGCTGGGCGGCGCGCACCACGCGATCAGCCTGCAGAAGCTCGCGTTCTTTTACCTGAACAAGCGGCTCACCAAGACGATGCAGACGTCCAACTGGAACCGCCGCCCGCTCTCGACGAGCCAGCTGCACTACGCCGCGAGCGACGCGCTCGTGCTGATCGACATCTACGACGAGCTCGTCAAGCGTCTTCAAGCGCAACATCACGGCAAGTTCAAGCTCGAGTCGGTCATGCAGGTGCTGGACGTGCACGTCGAGCAGACGCCCAAGTGCACGCTCTGCTTCGAGGTGTTCGAAGCGCCCGATAAACTCAAGAAGCACCGCAAGGAGTGCTCAAAGGCCGTGCGCACGTTGTCGCTATGTGTAAACTGCGATGAGATGCTGCTGCTCGATGCCGCGGCGATGGAAACCCACACGGCGACATGCGGAAGCGCTTCAGCGATCGACGCCGAGACGGACAGCCCCATGGAAGTGAGCGATCTCGTCGTGAACGCCGCGGGCTCGCGGAAACGACCAAGAGCCGAGAGCACGACTTCCGCCACCACTACGATTGCGATTGCTGCCGTGTCAGCTACGGTCACGGCGAGCGGCGAGACGCTGTCCAAGCGCAAGCGAAAGAACAACAAGAAGAAGACGAAGAGCCACTCGTCTGCGCCGCAGACGCCGCCGCCGTCGCGCGCGCGCAAAATGAGCGTCGGCACGCTGCTCGCCGCGGACGACATCTGGTCCGAGATCTCGTGCAACCTCGTGAGCGACCAGCCATCGCCTTAGGTAGGGAGAGAAGAAGAGATCTGCCCAAAGGCAATACAGGAGAATCCTGTCGATATCTGTGGTGTCGTGCTCCCGGCGCCGGTAGCCGTAAGGCGCCTTACCCTGCCGCACCGTACGGCAAGGAGCTGCTCGCATGGCGTCGTCGAGTGAGTGAACGCCATCCATCCATCTCTTCCATCTCTTCCATCCATCCCCTGACGCGCTTCTCCTTGGACTGTAAGGCCGGTGTGTGTGTGTGTGTGCCCCCATCGAGCAGCCGGGCGTCTCTCCGCAACGTGGCGCGTCCGATGGATTCGTCCGCCGCTGCATCGTCGCTCGCCATGCAGAGGTCCTGCAGCTATTGTTGAATGCTGTCATGGTCCCCGTTCAGTGGAGCCATGTGGAACAAGAACCAACACGATAGACAGAACCGAAATGGAGGGAAGCCCCCCTCAAGTTGCAACGCCGGCTGTGCCGCTTGTGCCGCTAACGAGCCAGGCCAGCGACAGGTGGCGAGAGAACGTGTCTGTATCCAATCACAGCTTCGATGAAGACACCCCCTCGACTGCGCGCTTGCCAGCGAACGACCGACGCGACACGCTCTCGTGAGAAGAGCCCCCTTCCCCCCCCACTCGAGTCTCGACACTACGGTGGCATGCTGCGACCGCTTCGCAGCGAGTGGGGAGGGGGGGGGGTCGCGTCGCCGACCTCACTCGCTGTCCTGCCCGTCGCCTCGAGATCCAGATCGACGTTGTTCCCCCAAAATACCCCACCATCCCCATCCCCTATGTACTGTGTAGCCCAGTGGCTGTCCGTCGCCTCGTCGTGTTGTTGTGGATTGGTCCACTAAATCCTCCCCCCTCATGTGGCAACCAGTGCGGCAAAACCATTTGGTTCCAGAGCGCCGCTTGCCTCTTCCCTTCCCTTCCCTTCCCTCCACACTCTGGAAATCCAGCGATTCCTGACGGCGGCGACGGCGACCGACTGACGGGGACGGACGCCACTACGCGATTCGCCTTCTCTCTCTCTCTCTCTCTCTCTCTCTGCGCGTGTGTCGACGCCTGAATGATGGCGCCGCAGCGGTTCGACGAGGCGGAGGATGCGTCGCTGGACGGTGCTGGTGGTGGCGTCGTGTACACGCTCGCGATCGAAGGCATGATGTGCATGAAGAACTGCGGCTCGACCGTGCAGGCGGCGCTGCGCGGCGTGCCGGGCGTCGTGGCCGCGGACGTGCTCTTCGAGTCGCACAGCGCGCGCGTCGTGTGCAGCGCCGAGGCCGGCGTGAGCGGCGACGACCTCGTGGACGCCGTCGAGAGCGTGGGCTTTGGCGCGGCCGTGCGCGCCGACGGCGCACCGCCCGCGGACCCGCTCACGATTGAGCTGCTCGTGGAAGGCATGATGTGCCAGAAGAACTGCGGCTCGACCGTCCAGAACGCGCTCGAGAGCGTGGACGGCGTGGCCGCCGCGGTCGTGGCGTTCGACAAGCGCAAGGCCACGGTCACGCTCACGCACGCGGGCAGCACGACGCGCGAGGAGCTCATCGACATGGTCGAGATCATTGGCTTCGTGGCGAGCGCGTACGACGCCGAGAAGGCCATGAAGATGATCACGGCGGCCAAGCAGAAGAAACAGCAGCAGGACGCGAGCGACGACGTCGCGGTCGAGCTGCTGGGCGGCGACGCGCAGCACCCGCGCGCGTTCTTCAAGGTCGAGGGCATGAGCTGCGCGGCGTGCGTCAAGTCGATCGAAGACCATTTGCGCAAGCGCGAGGGCGTGGTCGACTGCCGCGTGGGGCTCATCAGCCAGAAGGCCGAGGTCGTGTTTGACCGCGACCTCGTGCGCGACGAGCAGACGTACCTCACAAAGTGTATCGAGGACGCCGGGTACAAGGCGACGTTCTCGCACGTCGTCGAGTCGGGCGACGACGACTCGATCGAGCTCAAGTTTACGGTCACGGGCATGAGCTGCGCCGCGTGCGTGGGCAAGGTCGAGCAGGCCGTGGGCAAGCTCGCGGGCGTCGCCAAGGTGCAGGTCAACCTGCCGCTCCACAAGGCACACGTCCACATCCAGCAGCTCTCGGCCACGGGCCCGCGCGACGTGATCCGGTGCATCGAGTCGCTCGGGTACCACGCCGAGATCGTCACGGGCAGCACGGACCAGGAGGCGCTGAGCCGCAGCGAGGTCAACGAGTGGAGGGCGCTGCTGATGACGGCGATGGTGTTCTCGATGCCGGCCATGCTGATCCACATGGTGCTCGGGTACATCCCGTTCGTCCACCACATCTTGATGACCCACGTGTACAACGGCATCCACCTCAAGGTGCTGCTCATGTTTTTGCTCGCGACGCCCGTCCAGTTTGGCGTCGGCCGCCGGTACTACGTCGCCGCGTGGAAGGGGCTCCAGCACGGCATGATGGGCATGGACTTTCTCATCATCTCGGGCACGTCGGCGTCGTACTTTTACAGTCTGTACTCGTTTATCGGCGCGGCGCTGGACGCGGACTTTCATGGGCACCACTTTTTCGAGTCGTCGACCATGCTGCTGACCTTTGTGACGCTCGGCAAGTACATGGAGTCGCTCGCCAAGGGCAAGACGGCCGACGCGCTCGCCGAGCTCGCCAAGCTACAGCCCAAGACGGCGCTGCTGGTCGTGGCCGGCGAGTCGGACAAGGAGATCCCGATCGAGCTCGTGCAGCGCGGCGACCTGCTGCGCGTCGTGCCCGGCGCCAACATCCCGACGGACGGCGTGATCAAGTCGGGCACGTCGTCGTGTGACGAGTCGATGCTCACGGGCGAGAGCATGCCCGTGGCCAAGGGTCCGGGCGACTACGTGTTTGGCTCGACGATCAACCAGCAGGGCACGGTCGTGATCGAGTCGAACTGCTTTGGCGGCGAGAGCTCCACGCTGTCGCAGATCTGCAGCCTCATCGAGGAGGCGCAGCTACACAAGGCGCCGATCCAGGCGTACGCCGACAAGCTCGCGTCCGTGTTCGCGCCGTTCGTGCTCGGCGTCGCCGCGGTCACGTTCTGTTCGTGGTACACGCTGCTCGCGACCAACTCGATCCCGGACGAGTACAAGGTCAGCCTCGGGCTGCGCCCAGAGGACGGCCACGCGAACGACCTGTTCATCTCGGTGCTGTTCTCGATCTCGGTGGTGGTCATTGCGTGTCCGTGCGCGCTGGGCCTCGCGACGCCCACGGCCGTGATGGTCGGCTGCGGCGTCGGCGCCAAGAAGGGCATCCTCATCAAGGGCGGCCGCGCGCTCGAGATCTCTCGCCACGTGGATACGATCGTGTTTGACAAGACGGGCACTCTCACGGTGGGCCACCCGTCGGTCACGGACGTTGTGGTCTCGGACCGCGCGTTCACGCCGCGCGACCTGCTCTACTTTGGCGCGTCGCTCGAGTGCGTGAGCGAGCACGTGCTGGGCAAGGCGATCGTGGTGACGGCGACCGAGCAGGAGAAGCTGCAGCTGCAGGAGCCCACGCAGGTCCACGTCCTGCCGGGACGTGGCATCGAAGGACTCGTGCCGTCGCGCAAGGGGGGCGACGCCAACGACGTGCGCGTGCTCGTCGGCAACGCCGAGTACCTCGAGGAGAAGCAGATCGAGGTCGGCGCCAAGCTGCGCGAGCAGATGCACGACCTGGAGATGGAAGGCAAGACGGTCGTGTGCGTGTG
Source organism: Pythium pyrilobum (assembly GCA_023335905.1). Classification (NCBI taxonomy): domain Eukaryota; phylum Oomycota; class Peronosporomycetes; order Pythiales; family Pythiaceae; genus Pythium; species Pythium pyrilobum. The sequence goes on along the minus strand of JAADVV010000211.1, from coordinate 2,933 downwards.
CGTGGAGGAGAAGCTTGTCGGCATCATCGGGCTCGCCGACACGGCGCGGCCCGAGTCCAAGTCGGTCGTGCAGTTTTTGAAGAACATGGGGCTCGACGTGTGGCTCATCACGGGCGACAACATCCGCACGGCGAGCGCGATCGCGCGGCAAATGGGCATCGACCACGTCAAGGCCATCGCGCTGCCGGGCGAGAAGGCCGCGCAGATCAAGGCGCTGCAGACGCGCATCTCGCCGCTGACCAAGAAGCACCGCGTCGTGTGCATGGTCGGCGACGGCATCAACGACGCGCCGGCGCTCGCGCAGGCCGACGTGGGCATGGCCATCGGCGCCGGCACGCAGATCGCCAAGGCCGAGGCCGACATGATCCTCGTCAAGAGCAAGCTCACGGACGTGGTCGTCGCGCTCGACCTCGCGCGCGTCGTGTTCAACCGCATCTTGCTCAATTTTTTCTTCTCGATCGCGTACAATTTCATCGGCATCCCGCTCGCGGCCGGCGCGTTCTTTCCGCTGCTCCACTCGATGATGCCGCCGGCGTGCGCGGGCCTCGCCATGGCCTTCAGCTCGGTCTCGGTCGTGGTCTCGTCGCTGATGCTCAAGCGGTACCAGCCGCCGGAGGTGGACGCGACCAAGCGGCTCCTGAAGGACAAGACGTTTGTGCAGGACCACAAGGTCGTCGAGCTCAAGAACCTCGTGCGCTACAAGCTTAACTCGGCCCACGGCAACCCGCCGTACGCGCCGCTCACCAACGTCGAGGAAGGCCACTAAAGTGAGAAGCGTCAAGTATGTATGCGTCTGTCGTTCGTGAAGCCCTCGCCCGTGCACAACCTGTCGTGTCGGGCTTGTAATCTATCTATCATACATGGAAGTTCTCTATCACCCAAAGACAATCGACTTGCTTTTGAGCGGCGTCCGCGTGCGGCTCGTGGAGGCCTGCGGCACGTGCCGTGCACGGCCCAGCAGCGCGTCCATGGCGTCCATCTTGGTGCTCGCGGCGTGCACGGCCGCGTGGACATGGTCACTATCATCGTCCTCCTCGTGGACGAGCTCGCCCAGGCCGTGCGCGTCGACGTCGTTGTCGTCGTCGTCGGCGAGCAGGTCGAGCGACGTGAACTGATGCAGCGCCGAGCTCAGCTTGGTCTCTTCGTCGCAGAACTCGGCCAGCAGCTTGAGCCGCGCGGTGGCCCAGCGCGAGCGGTCCGTGCGCTCCTTCTCGAGTTGCTCTGTGGATTTCCATGCCATGCCCAACGCACACAGCCAGTCCGGTCAGGCTCCGTCCGTCCCCTTTGCTCCAGTGGAACGACTGCTTCACGGCCGACTCACCTTGCAGCCCGCGGAGCTGGTCCTGCGCGATGTGCCGCTCGTCCGTCATGTCCTATCGAGCGGAGAGGAAGAAGAGAGTGAGCAAGCACTACACAACAGGCAGAGGCGTCGACGCCAGCCCTGGACGCGTGGCGACTCACACTGAGCGCGACCTTGAGGCTCGAGATCTCGCTGAGCAGCGTCGTCTCGCGCTGGCGGTGCTCCTTGACGACCTCCTCGGCGTGGAGCCGCGCGCGGTCGCGCACGAGCAGCTCCTGCTGCAGCCGCTCGCCGAGGTTCTCCTTCTCGCGCAGCGCCGCGGCGTAGAGCTCGCTCTTGTCCTTGAGCTTTTGCACTTTGGTCTCCAACTCACCCACGGTCTTCTCGAGCGCGTGGCGCTCGGTGGCGCCGCCGTGCTCGCGCGTGGCCAACTGGATCTCGAGTTGCTTGACCTGCTCGCGCAGCCCCGCGTGGAGCTGCAGCTGGTCGTGGTAGCTCGCGCTCGCGGCCTCGTGGCGGCGCTTGCTCTCGCTCAGCAGGCGGTCGCAGTCCTCGATCATCGTCGTCTGCCGCACGGTCGTCGCGAGCAATTGCGCGACGCGCTGCTCGGCCTCGCGCGTCTCGCGCACGAGCTTGTCGTTCTCGCGGCGCAGCAGCGCGAGCTCGTCCTGGAACTGGTGCTCCACGCGGGTCTGCGACTGCTGCAGGTCCGCGAGCTTGTTCTGCCACTCGCTCTGCGCGCGCGTGGCCTTGTCGAGCGCTCTCTCGTGGGCGCTCTGGATCGCGCCGAGCTGCTTCTTGGCGTGGTCTCGCTCGACGCTCAGCTCGTCCACGCGGAGCTGCATGCGGTCGCGGTCCTTCTCGGCCACGGCGAGCCGCTCGCCGGCGGCGCGCGCGTCCTCCTTGCGGGCCGTGCACGCCGCCTCGAGCGAGCGTATCCGCTCTTCGAGCAGCTGGAAGCTTCTCAGCAGTCCGACGTTCTCCTGCTCCACGCCGTGCATCGCCGCGAGCGCGAGCCGCAGCTTCTCGTTCTCCTTGGCGCGCTCCGCGAGCGACAGCTCGAGCCGCGCGTTGCGCTGGCGCAGCTGCTCGACGTGCGTGCGCTGTGCGCGGAGCCGCTCGACCGAGTCTTTGATGTGCTGCAGCTCGTCGGGCTGCGTGTCGCTCAGTAGCCGCTTCCCCATCGGCGCGCTCGCGAGCCGTTTCTCCGGATGGGTCGTGGTGCTGGTGGTGCTGCTGCTGCTGGCAGGCGGAGACCTGCGCCGCCGCAACGGCGACGGGCGACCGTGAAGCGGCCCGGCGGTCGGACTGTCGCTGCTGCTGCTGCGGGAGCTCAGCGACCGCATCGTGAGGTCTCTCGCGGAGCTGCTCGTGGGCGACACGGAGCTCAGGCTGCTGATCTTGCCGGCGTCGGCGCCGACTGGGGGCCGCATCAGTGACGCGGCATTGCGGCCATCAGGCTCCTGGCGGTGCATCGCTTCTCTCTGCTTCGCATACCACGCTGAACTAGCCGTTATGACGCGCTGTTGCGGAGACCATGGGGGCGCGAAACGACGCGCCACACGACGCGCCACACCATCGCATCTTCAAGACGGATCCATGGAGTTGATCGCAAGTGGCTTCTGGTTTCATT
>JAADVV010000210.1:0-22030 GCA_023335905.1 Pythium pyrilobum | reverse complement strand
CCAGCGCCAGCGTTGATTCCGGAGCCGGCGTTGACGCTAGCACCAGCACCAGCGTTGACACCGCCGCCAGTGCCGATCTTGCCATCAGCGTTAACGTTCGCTCCCGCGTTCACGCCCGCACCGGCGCCGATCTTGCCATCAACGTTCACGTCAGCGCCTGCGTTGATTCCGGAGCCAGCATTCGCGCTAGTGCTGCCTGCTGCGACCTTTCCACGAATATTCGTATCGAAACCGAGATCCGTTCCGAAGTTGAGATCACCACTGCCGCGCAAGTTCTTTCCGCTTGGTAGCTGAGTGGTCGGCGGTGGCGTTGACTGCGATGGGTTCGCCGGAGTGGCAGGAGGTGACTGCGTTACCGGAGTCGGTGTCACTGGAGCCACCGACGTTGGCGCGGGCGTAATCGGCGCCGCTGTCGTCACATCAGGAGATTGCGAATTACCTGGGTATGACGTCACCGGGGGCGCCGCCTGCTCGGCCGAATCACCGTAGTTCATCTCGTTCGCGGCGGCCATCGAGTTGGTCTCGGCGAGCATGGCTGCCGCGGCGACGCAGAGAAGGAGCGCAGACTTGAGGTACACCATATCTGCCAAGTTACTAGGGGGCGCTTGGCGTGGTGTTGGGTGGGGTTGGGTTGGGACGAGGCGATCGAGGAGGCCTTGTGGAGGAGTTGCTCCGTTGCTGGAAGTGGAGAGTGAATTGAGGAATGAGGAAACGACCAAAGATCGATTGCTAGCGTCTGAGTTCTACAGGAGAACCAAGAGGCGCGAGCTCGGGACTTTAATGAATACGTGTTAACCTAGTCACCCTCTGGCCCTCTGGCCCAGACTCGGGAGACGGGAACGGGCAGCCTCTCACAATTTGTGGGCTCCTCCGGTGTAGAACCACGAGTAGAGGTGCTATCGCGTGCGCGATTGCCCAACAAAAAATCACGGCGCTGGCTGGGTTAGACTGGCTGTGACGGAGGCATGAATCATGCCTCCACTGATGTTTGATCTCGTCGTCTCCCGAGACGTGGAGATCCACACGTGCGGTGGTTCAGACGAAGGAAGTCAACACCACAAGGCGAAAAAAGTTGCAGACGATCCAACGCCTCTCTCTCCCACGCGGAGATGGGGCAGACTGAGTCTGAAGGATGACAAATGTACCCATCTCTCGGATCGACTTGGAGAGGTAATAATGCCAAGTCCAACGTGGTGCGACCGAGCGCAATCAGCCTAGCCTCCCAGACGTCTATGTGTCCAGAGGGCCGCGTCCGCACGCAGCGTCCTCTGTGGCTGTTCCTGCAGAGGCCCAACGAAACGAAGCGCGGCCAGATCGACTCAGCGTCACAACGTGTTTATTCGCGCCAATCCAATGGATTATCCATCGATCTTCTTGCGCCTCATCGTGCGATTGTGAGCACGAAATAATCACTGCCACAGACATGTCGCCCCCCCCCATCCATTGTTCACCACGACCCCTCGTTGAGGACGGGGCAACTGGATGAACATGTACCTGTCCAACTCGTGCGACGTGGACCCAGTCTAAGTGGTCGACAAGTAGGCAACTTATTCCATAGCCGGCATGCCACGTCACGTTACTACATCAGGCATCCTGTCTCAAAACCAATCGTACGCACAATGGGCGAGCACGGCCTCCCACGCGTCTCGCGGCAGAACCGCCGAGTCGCCGTCTCGTGGACTTGTCCTACCCAAGTTGAGGCACTCCTGCGCAGCGGTCTGGAATTCGACGGGGTACGCGTGATGTCGACTCGGTTCCCACGTGCCCTTGCGTTGGACACTCGTCGCCACCAACTCGGCGTGGCCCTCCTGGAAGTACCCGCGTTTCTTCGAGACCTGCTCGTTCCACAAGCCTCTCAGTCCGCTCGGGTGCGGCGCCAGCGAGTACACAAACACGTGCGGCGCGTATCCCGACATGTCGACCATTTGGAACGTCACGCAGTCGGCGCTCCAGAACCCGTGGAGCTGCGACTTGCGCGTGAATGTGTGGATGAGATCCTCCGAGAACCCGACGAGCGTGCCGTCCTCTTCGAGCTGCAGCGTGAGCGTGCACTCGTAGAGCATCTCGCTGACTGCGCATGTGAATCCTCGGAACGTGTACCGTCCTGGCGTCATCCGCCAGACGAGTGGTGCGATGCTGAGTTTCACTTCTTGTCGCACGAGTCGTAAGCCACATGTTGAGGGAAGCACGAGGTCCTGCGAGTACGAGCGGATGCATCGCCTCACGTTGGCCGATTCCATCCGCAGACTCGAGCCGAACGTGCTGTCGCTATGGGACGGCGGCAGCAGCTCGGCCTCGCAGTCGATGAGCTGGCCCTCGCGTAGCCGCGTGGAGAAGCGCATGAGCCGGAAGCGGCAGCGGCAGCGCGTGTCCCCGTCACCGTCGACGTCGCGCCATGTCGCACTACCGTCCAGCACGTAGAACTGGAAGCTCGCGGGTTTGCCGAGGAGGAGCCGCTCGTCGGCCGCGGCGGTCGGCGACTCGTGCGGCGAGGGCTCGACCGAGCCTGTCATCGTGCCGTCGTCAAAGACCTGGATGCGCAGCCACTGGGGCACTGGGAAGGCCGCGTCCAGTGCGCATTCAAAGACCCACGTGTGGGCCCGCATACGGTCGTGTAGTGAGAGGGGTGGTGGGTGACGGCCGCGGGTCGAAATGGGGAATGGTGATTGATCTGGAACTGCAAGTGTGGTGAGGTAGGGGGAATGATGGGCTTCAGCTTGAAGAGATTCGCAGAGTGTTGGTCACGTGAGAATTTTCCACGCGAAAATGGAGCCACACACAATACAAGTCAAATCTTATGTAGTGCTACAAATGTACTGACGTCTTGGTCTCGCGCGGGTACTTTCACACGGACCCGCCCGCCTGCATCGCCTTGGCCTCGGAGAAATGGTGCAAGTCGCAGAACGCGAGAACGTGCTGCCAGAGCGTGCCGGGCAGCGCGTAGGCCGTGCGCGTGGGCGAGCGGTGCGACTTGAGCAGCAGCAACTTCGTCACGTCTTGGAACGCACGAGGGTACAGCTTGTGGAACGCCGGCGACCACACTCGCAAGGCCTTCTCCAGGAAGAGCTCAGCGTGGCCGCGCTCTGCCGGCCGCTGGCTGCGCATCGTGTCTTCGTGGGCCCAGCGGCCGCGCAGTCCGCCGTCCGACGGGGTGACCTTGTACAGGTAATTAGACGATGACGTCGCCGAGAACTTGTACGTGAGCGTGTACACGACCTCGTCGTGCGTCCATTTGCCGTGCAGCTCACAGTGTTGAGGGAAGAGCAGATCGTACGACTTTCCGTGAAGTGAGCCGTCGCCGTGGAGCTCGAGCATCACGATGCACTCGTACACCGTGCCGCTGCTTGTGACCGTGAAGCCCTTGAGCTGGTACGTCCCAGGCGTCAGTGGCGTCATGGGCTCACTGATGGGTCCATGATGGTACTCCACAGGGAGAAGGCTCAGCGCGATTGGCAGCGCGACCTCTCGCGCGTGGGGGCGGTCGTCGTCGCCGTGGACGACCACGTAATGGCCCTGCAGTCCCTTCGTCTCGCTCAACTGCGTGTGGCACACGAGGAATTGGTTCTGCAGTTGGTGGCGCCAGAAGCGAACGAGCTTGAACGAGCAGTCAAACACGGCGCCATCGTCGTGCGGCGTCTGGGAAGCCGGGCGCCGCTGCGCGCGGCCGTCGTAGATGAAGCAGACCGGGTTGTTCGAGTACGCGGGCGTGGCGTTCGGGTCTGGGGCGAGCCGCGCCGCGAGTGAGCCGTCCTCGTAGACGCAGAAGCGGAACCGCACGGGCAGCGTCTGGTCGGCCGAGACGAAGCCTTCGCATAGAAACACGTGCGCCGCACGCATGGATGATCTCGCCGGGATCAGGTCAATAGGATCCGCCTGTGCGCAATAGCGGAGACCTTCGAGGGACCTTCGTTGAACATCGGAGTTACCGTGGACGAGAGAACTATAGTATGATAGTATGATTGGCCAATAATACTACTAGTATTAACAGTTGTTGGTTGGGTAATAATCGAGCGGCATAACCTACTAAGTCACGTTAAATGTAGACTGCTGACACGACACGAATGGTGCAGTTTGGATGGACGTCGATCTCCCACGGACCCGGCTTACACGCCGGTATGGACTGTACTTCGGCCTGCATTGCGTACACACTGAACGCCAGCGCCGGCGTTGCCTGGTTGTTCTGTGTTATTGTGTGTGAAGTCCAGTTCCGCTTGCCAAGCAAACGAGGCGTGTGTTCCGAGGCCTCGACAAAGCCAGTCAAAGCTGCTCGAGTAAGCTAGACGGAGCGGTCCCGATGTGACCTTCCTGGTCGCTATCATACACGGACACACATCACGGACAATGTTGTCGTCTTTGCGTCCAGGCCGCACGGTGACGACGCTTGCCACATGATGTCGCGAGGGGTCCTCCACCTGGCTCAACGACCCCAGAATACTGTGCGTGAGGCGTACGTCCCACGAGACGCAACACCGGTGTCATCGTCGCTATTCCAAATAACCTATACACTATGCAAATTGATACATGATGGTATCAACAAGCAACTGCTTGCATAAGGACAATTGTACAGACCTTCTGAACCTTCTTGGGTTGATCCCGCCGACCCACCTGCTAGCTATCCCAGCGGGCGGCGTCACGAGCAGGTGCCATCACTGGCGCAAGTGGCAGTCGCCCACAAGTGTCTAGTAAAGCATGAACCAGAGAGACGAGGCCCCTCTACATGCAGCAGTGCAGTTGCGCCATTTGAGATTTTTGCGTCCCCCGTCGCTTCCGGTCAGAAGCGTACAGTACAGTTGACGGCGCAAGGAGCGGAGGCCTCCATCGAATTGTCCGCTCATGGCCAGTGGCCGGCGTCACAACATCTGAACTCCTCGCACGCATCTGGGTGGGACCAGCACGCATACATACATGCCGTGTGTGTGTGTGTGTGTGGAGCCCACATAGAGAGCCGTCTGTACGAAAGCCTTAGGTGTGATTCGTGTGTGCCACCAAGCCACCCAGAGCATGAGCCCCTCATTCACAATTCAGCTGCCTCGGTCTCAACAGGTTCCTTCGTCATGGACGCTATCCTTTCACCGTCACCATCGTCGCCCCATTCGGGCTGGGACTCCCCCACAGGAATCGACGACTCGCTGGACTACATCACGGTCGAGACCTACGAATGGCCCAAGCCCGAGCCGCCCAGGCGGTTCCGACTGGAGGACGACGAACGGAAGCGGAGACACCGCGAAGGCCAGCGACAGTTCATGGCTCGCAAGCGAATCCGTATCAAGATCCTGCGCAAGGAGATCGAAGGCCTACAGGCGCAGCTTCGAGTCGCGCAGCTTTACCAGCAAACGACCGTGCTGGCGCAGGAAAAGCAGCTACTGCACGCTCAAGTCGGCGAGCAGTCAGCCAAGATAGTGCAGTTGGGCGTGCCGACGTTCAACGTTCCGAGCGTGGACGCTCCCGCCGCGCTAGTGGAGACCGCTACGACGGAGGTGCCGGAGGACATCGAGAGTCTGTTGATTGATGTGATTTTGTCGTGAAGAATACACTTTTGTCAATGTGAGCTGATTTACAACCTAAGCTACAGTATGCAATGCCGCCGCACATCACTGGGATATGCGGTTAAGCACATGCACAGCGTTCGACGAGTGCCACACAGATGTAGATAGTGCTGCAGCAACATCATGGCCCTTCGATCCAGTATGAGAGAAAGGAAGCCTACCTTAAAGGGCCATTTAGTGTGATTTTCTGTTCCGTTTTGGCCTCCACGGTAGTTGAATTCGGTAAGAGCGTGAAAGCAACTGCAAATCGACTCTTAAAACTGTCGCTCCGTACAGTAACTACGCCGACGCCAACATGGAGCACGCCACTGGAGGCTTCCACCACCGTCGTCGGTAAGCATGCCCACACCACATTCTTGGTTCACTTCTCCTACGTCCGCTACATTTTCGTGTGCAACAATGCTCAAAGCAGTGCGTCTCAGGGATTCATCGCCCACCGTGATTTAAGCAGTGAATTGCATCACTAGTATTATGCTGGCTCAAGAGGACACACTCAGTGAAAACTACTGTATCTACATCTTCGGTGCCTGCGGTGTTACCTATCTGGTTACAGCAACTCGAGCATGCTTGGGAGAACGGCGTACGAACCAGCGTGGGCACATCGCGACGCGCCATCCTGCAGCAGCAGCGCGAGATAAAGCAGCTCGCTGAGAACGACCGGTCGCTCAAGTAGCTCTCGAGAGAGTTTCGCGTGGACGAGCTCGCGATCCTGTGCGGCGAGGAGGAGGGCCAGATCGACGGGTCGAGGCTCGAGTCGACACCAAGGCCGAGGCCGTGCGGCCGGAGGCGGCAACAACAACAACAGACACCGCAGCTGCATCGTCAACGGCAACCGGAAGTAGAGCGCGGCCGCGACATCCGTCATGGCTTCGGGCACGACGCTGGACGCTGCTGTGTGCGCGGGCGACGACAATGACGGCCGCTCGGACGCGGACAGCAACAGCGGCAGCGCCGACGACCACGACGCCGCGCGCGACGAGAGCGGATCGTATGACTCTAGCTGGCGAGTAGGTGCGCGCGTCGAAGGAGGAGACGCGTTCGACTCAGATGAGGTGTCGCTGGCTGACTCGGACGAGCGCATCGACAACGACAACCCGTCTGGGTCCGACGACAGTGAAGGCTCCAAGCCCGGCTCGCAGCAGTCGGGAACGGCTAACGTCTCCACCATACGAGCGTCTGCGGATTGCGACGATGCCTGCCGCGGGGACGTTGCAGAGAAACACGGTCACATCTTCCGGACTGGCGTCGTCGTCCACGCAGAAGAGCTTGGAGGACAGCGTCGCGAGATGTCGCACAGTAGATTGGCGCGGAGCGTAGCAACGTCAAGCACAAGAGCCGTGGTCTTCTTGGACAGGGCCACTCGCACGCTCGGCACGATGCGCAGCCGAGGTCTCGAGAAGCGTCGCGCTGCTCGGCACATCAAGCGCTGCGTGGCGGTGGTGGAGGGCATGGAGAGGAGGAGCGTGGGCGAGGGGCGACGCGGGCCGTGTCGTTCTTGATCGCTGGTGCTTTTTTTTACTTTAAGATGGCGAGTTAATGTTGCAGCAAACCGCCTCCTCAACTCCAAGTGGTGAGTGTGAGCTGACTCGGAACTTCCCGAGTCGGAAGCGAAGCCCAAACATGATCTGACAAATAGAATCCCTGATCTAGACGAATTCTGACTGGGTAAGTGTAACCTGATCTAGCCCAAAATGCTCTGCAATTTGCAGTGCAAACGATTCTGCAGGGCTCTAGCATTTGATGGGTGCACAGAACACTTGCCGGTCGGCGAATGATGGCGTTCACACGCCTCACAGTTCTCCCAGGCATCGGGATGCCCATCCCCGCCCTTCGACTGTACTGCAGCTGCTCGCCAGTTCCGCTGTTTGAAAAACATGGGTTTGTCCGGGACTGGTAGTACCGTATTTTAATATGCATCCAGTCCCGGACAAACCCATGCCGTATTTTAATACAACGAAGTACCAGATCACCGTGTGTCACGGTTGCCTATGCGGTTGTTGACCTGCTCAATTGTTGACCTGCACGATTCTGATCTGTTCGCTCTGGTCCAGTACGAATAGATCAGCATCTTGCAGGTCAACAATCGAGCAGGCCAACAACCGCATAGGCAACCATGAGGGAAGCTAGGCCAAGCCGCCAGCTGCGTCGATCTGCTGATTTCACTACCGGTCAGCGCGTCACTCAGTTCAAGTTCAAAATTTGCTGGGTGCCAACGGCGTGTGAGGTTATTTCGACCACGCGACCAAGTCTGCTGTGCTCAAGTGACCCCAAAGCCACCGCCAACGAAGTACTACTAGTAGTACGCGTTGGATGCGGCGAAAATCATTTCTGCGCGTTTGTGGTATAGCATCCCATTATAATACTAACTGCTCGTTAAAGATCAGCACCTTCCACTTGCAGGATGTGCCTGCATGTTGAATATACCGCCGAGATCGGAGTTCCCGGTTGCTGTCTAATCGCAAGGCAGCTGAACACGCAGAATCCGACCAGCAGGCTGGCCGCGTTTTTTGCTTTTGATTTTGGACAACCCCGAAATGTTGTAGAGCCATAGAGCGGACGGCTTTTCTCTGCTTGTTATCCTCCTCTCGACTCGCTGTGTCCGACCCGCATTACAACCCTGTGCCTCGTTGACACGATTCACCACCCTGGCAAGCTCTTCAAACCCAAGGTAACCACTTCTAAATCGCACTAGACATAAGCGTACCAAGCGTGTTGACTCACAACCATTCCAAGAGAATATGGCACACGACAGCGATCGAGCTGAGTACCTCACGGTCGAGACGATCGAGTGGGCGAGAGGCTACGAGCGTCCGCGAATGGACGCGTCGGAACGACGAGCCAAGCATTGCACCGCGCAGAAGCAGTTCAGGGCGAGGAAGCACCAGCGCATCACTGCTCTACGGCGGACAGTGGAGAGGTACGAGAGGTCGGTGCTCTGGCTCCGGGCCGCACAGGAAGCTGCGTGTCTTGAAGCGGAGAACGAGTCGCTCTGGTTGGGTTTGTGGCTCGAGAAGGTTGCTGCTTCTCGACAGTGAGGGCGAAGCACAGTCGCCGGACACACACGTCGAGCTGGACCCGCTGCCCTTTCCTTAATCGTAATGTGACCGACAGTTTGTATCCGAATACTTGCAGTTTAACCTTATGTTGACCAACCTAGTTCTCTTTGCTATCGAAGACTGTCTGCAGTGCGTGTGGTAGCGATCTATAGACTCTGAGCGACGGTGGGGCGGAAAGCGTTGGATAATGGGCTGACGGGTTTGAGTCGCGATGGAAACGTGTCTCACCGTAGCCAACTTGAGGATATATCAACCATCAGCCCTGTGTCGAGCGATTGAATGCTGTTGCTCGGAGTCACCGGCATAGCAGACCGCGAATGGGTGCCCAGGCAGAAATACGTTGCAAAGATGCGCGTGGGGATTCGCACAGCAGAATCAGACACGAGAGCACTCGGAGGCCTCGTTGGAACTGCAGCTTCGGCGATGTGGGATGCGGGATGCGGGAAGCGAGGGAATTTGTGAAGGGAAGCGAGGCAATGCGTGCGTTGGTTGCGGTGAAGAGCTGGTATTGGAGAGCGACTTCAATGTTTGGGATGAGGAAGGAACATTGCTGCTTATAGCAGTCCTCCACAGTTCACTCGCGTCTCCCCCGGGAAGAGCGCTAACGGAGATGTCCGAAAAAAATCTCGTGCTCTAAAATTTACTATTATTTTTTAAATAATAGTAAATCTTAAAAATACTTTAAAGTATGATATATAGGGATGTTAAACCGGTTTGAGTTTTTCAAACCGGTTTGAAAAACTCAAACCCGGTTCGGATCTCGAGTAAACCAGATGGTTTGGACTCCTGAGTCGAGCGAGTCGACTCAAGTAGCCTTCAAGTCGACTCATCCCGTTGAAGCCTGGCGCCAGTCTTCGGTATTTCTCCATGCGTGATCACTTTTATATAGTAGCGAAGGCTATTATATATCGAAGTGCACATAATCGACCTTTGTAAAATCAAAATCGTCTTGATTTTATTTATATATACAAGAAATAAGACCAAAGAACCACACCAATACATAGTGGTCAGAGCTGAATCAAACGGGGCAGTTCGGTCACGACGAGGCCGGAGTGCCCCGACGAACGTGCCGCTCGCAAGCTGCGAGACCATCTCGCGAGTTCTACGGAGAATTCGTTCCACGGAGGGAATTATCGGGTGTGGCGGAATTTCGTGTGATCGCACGAAGCCATCGAATGCAGTGCAAAGGTTCAAAGAAATCACGGCGCACAGCTGCGCACTTTGTGTTGCGCAGCGCACGGTATCCAGTGGACGGCACATTTTCCTTTGCCTTCAAGCTCTGCTCGTGTGGAAATTGTCACTTCACGATTCGGCAAGCAACACAATGGACGAGAACGTCGCGAGTCCTCCCAACATCGGCAACCGCGCGGGTGACGGTGCATCAACGGAGACGACCGAGACACGATTTGCTTCGACCGACCTCGAGGCGTTGGCCGCTATGGCCCTCGAGCGGCGAACTTCGAGAGTGTTCAAGCATTTTACGGTGCACGCCGAGCTCAACGGAACAGAGGTGACTCTCATCTGGACCTGCCTCCTTTGCACTGCTCCAGCACTCTCGCCGAAATGGAAACATCCACTTAACACCTCCAATATGTGGAACCATCTATCAGGCAAGCATCCAACCGAGCACCGACAACTTCGTGACATCGGCGTGAATCCTGGGGAAGATGGAGACGGGAACCCGGGCTCAAGCTGGTCGTTCTCAGATGCCGACACAAAGCGAGCGACTGCAGCACTCGTTAGATGGGTCGTCGGTGACTCGCACGCGTTTTCGATCGTCGAAGAAAGCTCTCTTCAGGGAGTTCTGTCGGATCCTTCTCCCCCAATACTCGCTCCCCTGTCGCCAGACGCTACGCAGCAAGATACACGAGGTCTGGAAGGTTGAGAAAGAAACTGTTCGTGCAGTCTTACTGCAGGACCTAAAGATCATGGGAAGGCGGGCGTCGATCACGACGGACATGTAGTGCGTTGTACGCTCGGCGTGGGTACATGGTCATCACCATTCACTACATCACGTACGATTGGTATCTACGGTCTGTTGTGGTCGCGTTTGTTCGCGTTGTGTATCCACACACTGGAGAACGGCTCGGCAAAAACTTACTTGCCGCACTGGACGAGATGGATCCAGAGCTGGCGTCGTGCGTGCGGACGGTCACCGCCGAGAACGCCTCGAACAACAGGGAGATGGTGGCTGCACTTCGCGCGGGAGTAAATACTCGCCTTCGCAATCGTGGGCGAAGCCTGCAGTCAGCCGAAGAGATCCAGATGACGTATCTTCGCTGCTTCGCCCACGTCATCCAGCTTGCTGTGAGGGAGGGAATCGGCAAGTGCGGCGATATCAGTGCTGCTCTGGGTGGCCTTCGAGAGGTGGTTAAGAAGCTTGCCGAATCGCCAAAACTGTTCGAAGCTTACGAGATTGTATGCGGTTCTCTAGACCCAGTGGTGAAAGAGACCAAGTTCAAGCTCGATGTCGACACGCGTTGGAACTCCACCTATGATATGATTGACCACCTCCTCGAGTCAAAACCGAGACTAGAAGACTTGCTCCATCGCATCACGAACGGCCACGCCGGGTTTACGGACCTGTCCATCGATGCCGCACTGTGCCACAAAATCACAGATAGCTCGTGGGACGCGGCAAGCCTCTTCCACGACTTTTTGCGGCCTTTCAAGGAAGCCACGTTTCTCGTGTCCGGATATTCCTACACGACGATGGGGTGCGTTGCATCCACGTTCGTTGCGTTGTTGTATCACGTGAAGCAATTCGTCGCCAACATGGAAGCTAAACTCAGCCAAGCTCAATCTCGGCCGCACCAGCAAGTAGTAGTGCCCGCTAGTCCGCCAGCTCACGGCACAGACGCCGTGACGCGAAGGCCTGCGACGGCCGTCACATCAGCCCCAAGCCCGCCGCAAAGCAAAGACGAAGTCCCGGCTCAACGCGCTGTCTCGTTTTTCAAGGGCGTTCAGACCAAGCTTGAGGACTATCAGTTCATCTCGAACACGCGCACAGCTCTGATTGCTGCAGGCTTGGATCCTCGGTACAAGTCATACACGGGTGATGATGTCCATCGAATGCTGGAGGATGAGTTCCACACAAGCTACCGTGATCGATTCAGTGCTCAGCTCCAGTCAACACGCAGCGTTGCCAGCGATGCTGGGCTACTGTCACCGCCGGGTAAGTACCCTAAGTTGACCGGATTGGTGTATGCCTCTGTCGGTGTGTCCCGCGCTCGAAGAACACACCGTTCGATAGAAGATGAAGTCCGAGCGTGGATTCCCCTTGCTGCGTTGCCTCTTGATGTATCCGGCTACGACGTACTGGCGTGGCGAGTCAATGAGAGCGAGCTCCCTCGCATCGGCATGATGGCAAAGGACTATTTGGTAATCCCAGTGACATTGGCACTGCCTTCTCAAGAATCGGGAACAGCGTTGCCAAGAAGCGAACTCGACTGGACGACAAAGCCGTCCGCCAGCTATCCGAGCTACAGTCCTACCTCGGGTTCAATCTCGGTGCGGTTGCCGCGGAGGCAAAAGCAAGGGCTCGCTGGGAGAGGATCGAGAACAAGCAAAGCCGTCGTGCCCAGGTTACTTCCGATACCAGCAACTAGTCGTATTGATATGTTTCATTTGAATTCGAATTGTTGATTCGGTGCTTTCGAGGGAGTGCTATCGGTGGTTGCTCGTGAGTAGCGGCTTGGAGCGTGTAGTTGCAATCGGCATCGATGGGCGCTGCATCCGACTTCGCCGTCTGCGGCGGCTGGCACCTTGGCACTCTTGATCTTGTGGCGGTCCATGAATGCCGTCACTAGGTGCTGGAGCCGTGGGTTCTGCACGATGTCGAGCCGCAACCTGCCGTAGAGGTCATTGCGCGCAATGAACCTGTCCTCTTTGCCCGCCGTGGCGGAAAGCTTGAACGCGAAGCTTGTCTTCTCCTTAGTCGTGCCTCGGCAGGCAATCGCGAGCGCATTCACAAAGCTTGAAAAATCGCCTCCGTGCCGTTCGAGCGCTGCCTGAAGTTCGAGAAGGCGCAGTGGAACCTCTCGTGTGTCATATCGGGCGAGAGCCGTTCGCGAGGTCGTCCATGTCGACCACGTCGCCGCCACCCGTGGCACGCCTGTAGCATCGATACCGCTTTAATCGTGAGTGGGTTCTTGTCGCGAGGATCTGTTGCTGCGGGACGGGGTTGAAATCCTCCTGGGCTGGGACAGCTCTGGGCTGGGTGTCTCGCACACCACCTCCACAAACGGCGCCATCCATCCGGCGAGCAGCTCGCCGATGCCCACGAACGTGGGTATGATCGCGATGAACAAGTCGGCGGCCCTGACCGAATGCATCACTGAGGATGCGGCGGTACTCCGCGCGGTCGAGCATGTGGCGCCCGTGGAATGAGACAAGAACGATGCCCGCCCTTTGCTCTTTGCCGGCGTGGTCGAGCTTGAAATTGTTTTGTACATGAAGCACAAGTTGTCGTCGAGCGTGCCGCGTTGCAGCACCACAGCGGCGTGCAAATAACGCGTCCGTGTAGATCTCGCCCTGGCGGTCCGAAATCGCCCTCATGAAGCACATCGAAAACCTTGAGAGCATACGCCGAGCACGTCGCGCCGGAGGGACGTGCGGCAGGTGTAGATCTGTGTGCCAGCCGTCTGTGGGATCACGTCTGCGGGATCACGGCCATGCCGTTCATGCCCGTCACGTTCTTGTCCGTCGTCGTCGAGACGGACGAGGAGGACGCGAATGGGGACGCGATGTTGGTGACGGTGGTGGTAGCCGGGATGGTGGTGATCAACTACTTCGTGGGCGACGTCGGTCGCCGCCGTGGACGTGGAAGACGCGACGCTTGCGCCGGTGCTCGTGCTCGTGTGGGTCGTGTCGACATCATCCGTCTTGTTGCACACAGACTCGCATTGGCGGCTGCGCCGCCGCCCGGGAGCGTCGAGCTACCGACCCTAAACGAGAAGAGCCTCTTGAGCGCGGCCGAGAGGTCGTCAAGCACGCCGGGCTCGAGCGCGTTCTTCTTGTGCTCGCTCTTGAGGGCTTGCGTGTGGCGCAGCATCTTGCGCTCGTACGTCTCTGCGTGTACGTAGACCTCGAGAAAATTCAAGAGTGGCACGCGGATCTCGAGCGCGTCTTACTATTCGAGCTCGCTGCGGCGCCGCTTGATCACGCCCGTGTTGCGGCTGCAGAACATGTGCCGCTTGGGTACGTCAAGCGTTAAGTGAGGCATTCGTGCGCTTGAGCCGGTTGTGGAGCTCGCGAAAGTCTGAGTAGCGGTTCTTGATGACACGGGAGCCCGTCGTGGAGCCACACCTCGACCGTGAAGAGCGTGTGCATTGCCTTTCGATCTCGACCTTGGCCGCCGGCAGCATGACGCTCTCGATCTCGAAAGACGGCGCCGTCGTAGCCGCCAGCCGGCCGCGAAGAACGTCGCCTTGTCATTCACGCCGCGCGCCGACTGGATCTCCGTGTGGCGCCGCATGAACAACTTGCTCACCGTGTACGACAGCTGGAGCACGGGTAGGCTATGCGGCACGGCCGTGGCTGACTCGCTTGACTTGGCGACGGTTTGGACGAGTGAGTCGAACCAAACCTAGTCCAACCGGTTTGAAACCGAGTCGCCGAGTTGCCCGTACATCCCTACTGATATATAATAGGCTATCTATTTTTAAAAGATAGCCCATCAGACTAAAATCAAAATCGAAGGCTGATAGGCTATCTTTTTTTAAAATTGATCTGAGCGCGCTTTTCAACTTTGTGCCCCCCGAGTCGATTCCGGAAACTGTAACCGTACAGTATCTCTCTACAAATGTTGGGAAGTATTCAGCAAACCAGCAGAACTTTAATAACGCTTGAATAGGAGCCTTTTGCAACTGAGAATAAATGCCCGGCTGGAACGGATTTATATTGTAGTACTTGCAATAGGATAATCAAGATAACGCCGACACATTTTTCTATATTCTCGTTTGGGAAGGGGTTATTCGGTCCGAATAAAATATCAGTTACCGGTACCATTATTTACCGATAAATACCGGTACAACCATAGAAATTTCAAGATAAAGGTATATATGGCACCGGCAGATATGGATTTTGGGGGTAAGTAACCGCTATTATTATTATTATTATTATTATTATTCTGATACTATCTTTTAAGATAGCCTATCTTTTAAGATAGCCTATCAGAATAAATTTAATATTATATATACCCTAAACCCGGTCAATTTAACAGCTTGCAAGTGATCTAGTTGATCGACATACGTATACAGTACTTGCCTCAACCCTTCGACTTTCCATGGACAGTGGAGACCATCCATCCACAGAAACGATAGACTGTCGAGGACAACACCATGCTGTCCCTCGCCATTGCGCTGTCAGTTCCTCTGCCCCTCGCACTTTGGTCTTTCCTCGTCAAGACCCGATCATGGCGAAAGTCTCGGCTGTCTATTACTCCACAGTGCGGACATTCCGATCGGCCGAAGCTACGCGGCTACTGTCGGCGTCGGCTACCGCTGTACAGTCAGCGAGTCGGCGAGTCAGTGAGCATGAGCATCCTTGTTCCCCACGTGCACCCACGAGTCCCTTGACGAGGTCTTCATACTCTTGATTGTTGGTGCTGGTAGACACACACACAACTTCTTCTTCAAGGTGGAGTCTATTGCGTAACATCTGTGTGAACAGCTATAGCTATAATGTAAAACGGCTAGCCGAGGCTAGCGAGATCTGTATGAGTGGAGGCCTGCCACTGGAGCATGTCCCCAGCAATGAGTTGGGGGAAGCTCGACCTTTCTGGCCGGGAGGTTGGATGGAGCGTTTAAATGCTGCAGCGGCCGTCCATCGTGATGTTTGCCGCCGCATCTGCCATTTTGTTGTTGGCGCGCAGGTGGTGGTGCCACTGGACGACGTTCAGCTGGTCCGCGAGCCGACGAGCCTTGCCGTACATCCGTAGAAGGATGTCGTTAGCCGCGTAGCTGGTTGATGATGAGGGCGCTGTCGCCGATGACTTCTAAGGGTAGCCATCGGTTGTGGTGGGCCGCTGTGAGGCCGGTGAGGAGGCCGAAGTACTCCGCCTGGTTGTTCGTGGTTCTGGTGGACGCGAGGCTCATGGCCGCGCTCCACATCATGGCGGGGTCAGCCCCTCGTTGCTGATGCGGAAGATCACCGCGCCCGCCCCGCCTGGGCCGGGGTTGCCGCGCTATCCGCCGTAAAAAAAACAGCAGGTACGTCACGGGCGAGACCGGCGGTGGATCAGGCCGAGTCGACGTCGACATGCCGCGAGTAGGAGGCGAGTGTCTGTCGAGGTCGCTGGTTTCTGGAGTGGTGCGCTGGCGAGGACCTGTAGTTTGGCGGCGAACCGCCCGCGTAAAGACGTCTGGGCGACTGCAGCCGACCACGGGGCCGCGGCGTACACACACAACGACAGTTGACAGGTCTTGAAATATCGTGCGACTGGCCTTCGAAGAAGGTCAAAGAGTGCGAGCCGGGATCAGCCGCGTCGCTGTGCTGAGGGAGGTACGAAGTAGAGGTCTGGTGGTCGCAACCGTCAGCAGTACAGTAGTACAACTCAGATGGCATGAGCTCGCCGAATTCAATCAGATTGTTCCCGTTGTGTACAGAACGTTTGCGCAACCACCATAGAAGGAAGGATTCCACCGTGAGTACATAGCTGATGATATTAATATACAGTTGTGAAGTCTACTGAGCGCAATCAATGTACCCACGTACATGGAGAAAAACACGGAGCACGGTGTCTTCGATGGATCAACCTGGCGGCCAATGAGGATGGCTTGCTAGGGATGTAGATCAGATGGGGAGACTGCACGAGTCGGGGGGTGTTGGACTTGACTGCTGGCGCAGGAATCCAACGCCACGTGTCCGCAATCTTGTTGTGGGCGCGGTAGTGACGTGACCATCGCCGTATATCGAGTCGGTCAGGTGAATACATTGTATCATCTCCAGCATGGACGACTGGTCACCCCACAGAACCGAGCATGGGCTGCCGCCCTTGCATTCCTCCGTAAGCTCTTGGGAAAGAGAAGCTGCCCGATTTCACTGTAGATGCCACCCGAGTTCGGCGCACGTGGGATGAAGTCTCATGCTGAAGACTCGAACTGTGATACCTCCGGTATAGTACACCAGTGTTGGCTGACATTGGCAGGAAGATGTCCGGTTGCTTCGTCACCGACGGTCTCCTGAGAAGGACGTTGATGACGACTCAGTTTGGGCCACCTCCCAAAAACGATATGAGTACATTCCACTGCAATGCGCCGTACTGTATACTCCGTTGGCCAGCTGATCGCCCAAACTCTCAGCGTCTCTGTGCGAGTTCGTGTGGAACGACGTACAGTACAAGAATGGCGCACCAAAATTTTTTGGAGTCCAGCAGCAGGAACAGCGCCTGCAAATGCGGCGCTCCAGGCTGGAGCGCCGCATTTGCAGGGCTGTACACAAGGCATACCTAAAAGCGAACCGGGTACACATTCGGCGCGCAGGATAATTGCCTGCGGGGGGGGCAATCGACCACGGGTGGACTGTTGCTGTGAATCCTTGTGTGATAGGCAACCTCAACGACGATGGGTGGTGGTCTTTTCTATGCCGGCTACAGACAAAAAATAAAATAGACGGCCGGCCGTATTCTTGCCGCGTACCTGGCCACACGAGCCACGATGCCTGCCCAGCAGCAGTGACGCCCGGCGGGCATTCCCAAATTGAGTGTCGAGCAGAAGTCTCCAACACCATGGACCCCGCCAGATACGACTCCGAGCTCACGTACCTCACCGTTGACCAAGTCCAGTGGTCCAAAGGATACATGCGGCCACGCATGAACGCCAGCGAATCCAAAGCCCGCCACCGTCTCGTGCAACAGCAGTTCGTCGAGCGCAAGCGGCAGCGCGTCCGCGAACTGCGGCACTTGGTGGGTCTCTTAGAGTTGCAGCTTCTTCTGCTCACAGCGGAGAAAGAAGCGCACGAACTCGCCCAGGAGAACAACACGATGCGTGTGCTCATCACGGTGAACGAGCTCGTGCTCGACGGTGCCTTCGAGCTACGGGACGATGACGGGCTTGGGTTTTCCCAAGGTGCAGGGGCCTGCGGCAGGCCCCTGGCAGGGCCTGCCAGGGCTCAGTCATCCAAGAACGCCATGGCCGGGAAGAGCGGATAGGTTCAAAATAGATTGGAATCCTCCATGAGCAGACTCGTTCAGCTTTGTTTCTCCATGCGAGTCATACGCTCGTTATGCTGAGGCAAACGCATGGACGTCGTCAGGTGTTTTGCTGCCATCCGTCGCCTGGCTGTTTGTGACGAATTCTCGACGCCGCATGGATTCTTGCGCCACTGGATTCTTCGCGCACCACAGGCCAGGCACACAGACGTGTACACTGGAGCGCGGTGTTCAAGCGGCCCCATCACCGATGAGGCCGCTTGGACCATCACGTCTCCACCGGCTCAACAGATCGCGATGACTCCCACGGAGCTGCGGGGGCCTGTTGGCCTCGTTCACCCCCGAAAGCTTTCGCCACCTAAATGCACAAGCTTAGAGACACACCCATCAGGTTATGCTGCGTGAGAGAAAGCCCAATCAGTTGACCTGGGTGTCCATCACCAACGTGCAGTTCTGTGTATCACGATTCGTGTCAGGACCGGTCGGATATCGTGAATCACCCGCCCTGAAACCCGGGGGAGAGTGATCTCCCCTGGCCCACGTCCTCCGTGGTGGGTGGGCCACCCACCAAAGTCTGGGATATGTACCACCCGTGATCAAGACCATCGTTGGGCCAGCCTTGTTGACGATTCTGGGCAAACCGAACATGCGTCAACCGCATGCGTCTACCTAGCAGCCTTGCGAATCCCAGATGAGCACTGCTCATTAGAGAAGAAGAGACCGCGCGCCACGGGGCCTCCTACGGTAGGTCCGCGCAGTGTGCCGCATCGCTCGGCCTGTTTGCCTGCGCTGGAGCCTCCAGTGGAGGGGCCAACCTGGCTGCCAGAGAGTTTAGAGACTGGCCCGCAGACTGTACACAATGCACTGCATTTTGTGGGGCGCCGTGCCTGTCGTGGCACTGCCTTGAAGTGTATGACGGTTACTGGGACCTGATATACCAACCGAGGCTTTTTACAGTAAGCGGTGCGTCACCCCAGAATGCTTTGCAAATGTCCCACGCGGTCGTGATCAAGACTGACTACTGACTGTCTGCAGAATGTCGGCAGAACGTGGTCTCCGTTGTACAGTCCACTGCACGGGATTGTCCAAGCCATCGTCGTCGCTCTTACGAGCGATGCCTCCTCTACGTCAGTACATTTTGCGACGCCTGATTCAGGCGTCGCAAATAGGCGGCCTGAATGAAGCCACAAACCGGAGGGGGGGGGACTTCATGGATCAACGCAACACACCCAGACGCTCGTACGGCGGACGAGAGGCCACTCGAGCATTTCCAGTCGGACGAACAGCGGGGAGGATAGAAGCAGCTCGTAGTCGACGCGCGGTACGGCCAGATGAGCGCAGAGGATGCGCCGCTCGAGTACCTCACTGTCGACAAGATGCAATGGTCCGAAGGCTTCAAGCGCCCGCGCATGGACGCGAACGAGCGGCAGCAGCGGCACCACATCGTGCAGCAAGAGTTCATGGCGCGCAAGCGGCAGCGCATCCACGAACTGCGCGAGGTCGATGCGACGCTCCAGTTGCGGCTACTTCTAATCCACGCGTGGAAGGAAGAAAATAAGCTGCGGAGAGAGATCGCAACGCTCGAGTCGGTAGCCAGAGATGACGCCGAACCCGTCACGCGTGACCGCCAAATTAGCCTCGGTCTAGATGATCTCCAGACGCTGCTGGAGATCTGCGAATATGTGCCGCAGGCCACGGACTATACAGAACCAAAGAAGGAGCGGACCCACACCGACAATGGCGCAGTATGAAACAAACTCCAGTCTGGGCAAGAAGAGAACCAAGATCGTACTGCTTCTCTGCTGCCCGTGTCGAGACACCATCGGTGTCGCAGAGATGGGTCACCCAAAGATGCACACATCAAACGCAGTCTGTCGATCTCAAAGACCACGGCCATCAATAAAGCGGTTCTTCGGCTCTATGAAACGAAAACATTTTCAACCAACCCATGGCGCGCGAGATCATAACACTTCGTCACGGACATCGAGAGATCCAGTCGACATAAACCCCTGCATTCACATGCCACCAATGCGAGAGATATCGCGTCGACGCTCACCCGGGCCATCGGGCGAGCCGCACACTGGGGGAAGTACAATTCATAAATGATGAATTATCTGATGATCAAGGTTCATGAATCTAACCATCGATACCACAAGTCGCCCGCCGCCGATTCACGTAGTACGCGTGCGTGAAGAAAGTTGACCGCGGCAACAATAGCTTGGCCATCGTTCTTAATCCCGTCGACCGGAGGCGAAGGCGAACCGTTCACGGGGGCAATACATTCGTGATCAAGCGCCGATCTCTTCTCGAAACGTTTCGCTATGTGCTACTTGTATTGGCGTTGCTTGCGTTGGTTGTGCTCTTACGTGATAAGCTCGCCGATGGAGCAATTAATCTGACTCTGTCGGTACCTGCACAGAGCTACTTCGGCCCGGAACTTCAGAAGTTCTCGGTTATGAACGATACAGTACACGTCTCGACGGTCTCCGAATTAGTTTCGAGTTCATGGAGGCTGACTGGCTAGTACGAGACAGAATCGGCTGACTTCCGAGTGCAAAACGAGATACCTGTGAATATGATCAAGACTCCGACGTGACTGGAAGTTTGTATGTATCATGTTGTCCAATAAAAAACTAGAAAAAGCCTACGGCCAATAATCGTGAGCGTCAATACAACTTTTAGCCAACAGAATAACTGAGACCGTTATTGTAACGGGTTCCCACCACATAGTGACGGTCTGTCACTATTGCCGTCAAAATCCCCGGTCGTAAATACCCTATTTACGACCGTCGGCTCCATTGGTCAATAATCCATTACATTGTCCATGATATTAACCAATCACATGAGGTTATGTGATTGCGTGGACCACAGCGTACCCCCAGGGGTTATAAATAGTAGTTTTATAGTAATTAGGTTAGCTATCCCAAAATATACGCCCAGTTTCCAATCTTCCATCAAACCTCCGTTTGATAGAAGTCAGCCCAACCCCGATTCACTGACAGTGAATCGACTGCTTCCTGCACCGCGTCAGTGTAAGAGAGGTAACGGTTACTACCGTTACAGTTACACCATTCAACTCCGACACGGTCCGACATATTTTGTCGGCATGGGCGTCAAAATATGAATATGCGAATACATAACTTGAATACAGCCGTTTTTATTTGCATATTTGCACGATTCTGACAAAAATGAGGCTCTCAGACTTGCAGTCAATCAACACCTTGAAGGCAAAAGCCACAGCGGTCAAGGTCTTCACCGTTTTCTCGGTGAAGAGAACGTCAAGATGGACATTTTCGCTGAGATGGTGCGCAACGACGCCTCTGAGGCAATCCTCATCAGCCTTGTTGAGCGCTTCGGCGTCTACTTGGCCTATCACGACACCAAGGGCGGCAAAATATTCGCTCGTCACACCGTGATGCAGTACTTCCGCCAGTCGAAGGCGTGGCTGCTCGATCAGTTTGGGGAGGCAAGCGCGCACATGGACAAGGCGCTGCTCAAGTGGTACTGCATCAAGCGCCCGTCTGGTGTGCTCGTCAAAGAAGGCAACGCGTGCTCCAAGGAGGATTTATTTTTGCTGATGAGTTATCTCCACGCAAATGCAACTGCTCCTGCCGACTACCAGGACGTGGCACTGCTTGCGTGCATGTGGTACCTCTTCGGCCGAGCTTCCGACTTGACCATGCTTCAGAAGGAGAACCTGTCTCTCTGTGGTGGCCGTGTCCTGTTCGTGCGCTTCGTCCGCATGCAAACTTCCGAGGAGCAGGACTTGTCCCGGTCCCCCGGACGTTTGTGTGGCAACGTGCCCACTCACAGCTCTTGCAGTCGCGCTCACAGTTCAGGCGACGCCGAATACGATGCTGCTTCCACACTTCCCCGCGGCGCCAGCGACTGACGATTGGGTTCTCGGCCCACTAATTCTGCTTGCCGACGTTCTCGCCGGGCATACCGTTTTCCGGTCGTCCATTCCACATTTTTGCCTAGGATATTCCGTGGATTTACGAATAATGACCAGATAGTGGTTATTGTAGCTGTTTTGCGATCGTGTTTTGATTGGGCTAAATTCGTAGAAGGGATCCGTTAGCTTCCTTTTTGAACAAAAACCGTCCGGAAGGATAAGTTTCCCATCATTATCAGACTCATGATTTGAGTTGGCTCGGGAAGCCAGAAATCTCCACAGGTGACCAGCTAGAGGCGGGGCGGGATGACTGGACGCCACAAAACGCCGCAAAATTTGCACACGTACTGGCACACATCGCATCTATCGTCACGCCAAAGTG
>JAADVV010000209.1:0-22037 GCA_023335905.1 Pythium pyrilobum | reverse complement strand
CGCTTCTTTTTGGTTTCCCGTTCTGTTTGTCTTGGTTCAAGTGTAACCTAACGCTCGTCGACAATTCGTTCCCCGCTGCTTTTTCGTTGACGAAAAAAAACCACGGAGAAGAACAGAAAATCACTCCCGCTGTGGACAACCAGAAGCCGCGCGGACGACGAAAAGTGTTCCACGCGCGAGAACAACGAAGCAATGTGCGGTGGGTCCCCCGTGTGGCCCGTGGCCGCGCGGCCGCGGTTGCCCGCGCTCGTGAGCGTGCGGCTGGTCACGGCCGCGCGGCTCGGCCCGCGAGCGCTGTCACACGTCGCAGACGCGATCTCCGCCTGCATTGACGAGACGCCCCGCTGGTCCATTGAAGGCGCCGCCCGCCTGGGCAGCGTGCGGCTTCTGCAGCGGCTCCAGACGATGCGTGTCCACGGCGGACTCGCCGACTTCCAGGACGCGCTCGTCGTGCAGGACGCGCTGGTCGAGGTATCGCGCCACGGCCACACGGCCGTGCTCCAGTGGTTCTTGGACGGCCCGCTGCGCAGCCTGCTCCTCCACGTGCCTGTGCAGAGTCTTGTGGTGGACGCCGCGGTGCAGCACGGGCGCATGGGCGTGCTGCAGTGGGTCGATGCGCACTGGGGGAACGGCGCCTGTGTGCGCAAGCGGTGGCAACCGGCGGCGCTCGCTGCGAGCCACGGGTTTCTCGACTGTGTCCAGTGGGTGGTCGAGTGACTGGCCATGGAGGGCTCCGACTTGGTCTCCGTGATGGAGTCCGCGGCGGCCCACGGCCACCTCCACGTGGTGCGGTGGCTGCATGGGTACGAAGTCCTGAAGGGCGAGGGCGGCGAGCCGAAGACGACGCGGTTGCCCGTCGCGCGCGCGGCCCGCAACGGCCACCTCGCTGTGCTCCAGTGGTTCCACAGGCATCGCCCGCACGATCTGTGCGGCCCTTTGATGACGGAGGCCGCCGCTCGCGGTGCGCTGGACGTTGTCGAGTGGCTCCACTCGCTGGGGGACCGCACAGCGGCGGCCACGGGATTCGCGATGGGCCGCGCGGCCGCGAACGGCCATCTCCACGTCGTGCAGTGGCTGCTCAAGCATCGGTCGGAGGAATTCCCGGGCAGCGCGCTCCACGAGGTCGCACGCAACGGCCACCTCCACGTGCTCCGCTGGCTGTATGACCACCCGCAGTGCCGCGACCTCTTCAGCGACGGCATCACGAGCTGCGTGGGCGACGCCGCCGAGGGCGGCCACCTGGACGTCGTCCATTGGTTCCACGACGTCCAGCCGCGGCAGATGCTCGCATGGCGGGCCATCGATCTCGCGTCCGCGAACGGCCATCTCGAGGTCGTGCGATTCCTCCACGCCAACCGCAGCGAAGGCTGCACGACTGACGCGATGGACGCGGCGGCGCGCCACGGCCACTTGGCGGTCGTCCAGTTTCTCCACGAGAACCGGCGCGAAGGCGGCACCACGCACGCCATGAACGGCGCGGCGCGCCACGGGAACCTCGAGATGCTCGCGTTCCTGCACGCCAATCGAAGCGAAGGCTGCGACGAGAAGGCGCTGGGCCTCGCCGTCGCGAGTGCGCGCAGTCTCGAGTGTGTGCAGTGGCTGCTGCGCCACTACCCCGCGCACTGCCAGACGGTCTCGGCTATCCAGTCCGCTCTCCACGCCGCGCGATGGACGAGGGGCGTTCGCCACGTCGTCTACTTCCTTACGACGGTGCTGAGCGACCTGTCGGCGTCGACGCCCGTCGCGATGGCGCCGATGGACCGCCCGAGCAAGCGGATCCGGAGAGAAGCGTGACTGGCGATGCCCTACGGTATGAATCACAAGTGAACTAGGATACACCACCCGTGGACGCGACGCGTGCGGCGCCAATCGTCTTCGTCAATGCCCATATGGCTCGAGGGTGAACAGCTCCGTCCACAAGTACAGGGGCAGGGCCAACGGCCCCGAGGAGAAGCTACGGCGCTGGAGCCCACGCCACGGAGCGGGTGGTGGTGGTCACAGCCGCCACACCCCAAGCATCAGCACAGCGCCTCCACCTCTGACGAAGTGGCATCGGCAATGGCGGTGACCTGCCCACACGACGCCGACTCGCCGTGGCCGTGGGAGGCCACTCATAAGGGGGGGAGGCACGATTGGGCTCTGTGAGTGTGAAAGCACCGTCAGTACATGAAAACCATCCCACTTATTCTGCCTACCTCCTCCCGCCTTCGGTCTCTCTACGAGTCGGTGTTGAGCGCGAGTGCGACGCCCTGGAGCACCCAGTGGCTCGCGTGCTCGTGCGAGAAGAGGTCGGCCTCGAAGACGAGCCCGACGCCCATGGCGTTGCGCCGCGACTGCGTCACGTACACGGGCGTGCGGAACGTGTTCTGCAGCTTGAGCCGGTTGGCCTCGATCGGAATGACCTGCAAGATGGGCAGCTCCTCCACGAGCTTCTTCGGGTGCTGCGGCGCGAGGCAGCTGCGTGCCACGTCCCACGACGCACCTTCGAGGTACAGTCCTTGCACGTAGCACCCCATCTCGAGGCGGTCCTGGATCTGCGCCGCGTGCGTGAACGCCGTGACGGTCGTGTAAAGCGTCGACTTGTCGAGCGGCCAGTTCTTGGCGCGGCACGTGGCTTGCACCAGCGCCGTGAGGTAGCTCTCCGGGATGCCGAGCCCCGAGAGCCACATGACCGTCGGGTCGCCGTGCGCGACCCAGTCCATGTACTGCCGGTAGCGCAGCATGAAATGCTCCATCCAGCTGCCGAGCGGCTTCTCCGTCTTGGGGCACAGCGCGCGCCACATATTGGGCAGGAATCCGTCGTAGAGCGCGCTCGCGACGGCGTCCAGCTCGTCGCTCATGCCGATCTCGCCCACAAGCGCCTTCTGCAGGTCGCCCAGCGACGCCGCCATGCGTGCGGTGAGCATGTTCCACCGGTCGAGCTCCTGGAGCAGCACGACCTGCGTGGGCGTCGGCGTGCCGCCAAGCCGCTTGCGGATCAGGTCCACGTCCACCTGCTCGGGCACCTTGCCTTGGATGTCGCTCGCCACGCCACCGATGTACTCCTCGCGCGAGACGCCCGAGCCCGACTGAGCCGACCGCGGCTGGAGGCTGATGAGGTCGCGCCAAACCGACTTGGACATGTTGGTGTAGTACCCGATCTCGGCGTTCGGGTGGAGCCCAAACACGGCCGGACTGTTGGTCAGCGGCAGCGTCTCGACGAGCGCCATATACACGTCGAGGTCGCCCGGCTGCGGCGGCAGGCAGTAGTCAAAGCCCGAGCGGCTGAAGAAGAACGGCTGGCAGTCGTCGAAGAGGAAGTCGCCCATGTACTCGGACAAGTACGTCGTGAGGATGCGCCGATCGTAGTCGTCGCTCACGCGGCCGCCGTACATCGCGTCGCCGATCAGGTACTTGAGCGAGCCCCACGGGAGCTGCTCGTCGCCGTCCACGTACGCCTTGTACAGGTACAGGCTGAGCAGCTTGCGTGAGATGTTGAAGTCCGACTCGTTAAAGTCGTAGCTCACGTTCCAGCCGATCTTGCCGTATTTGCGCCGCTCGAGCACGACCGCGTGGAGAACGCACAACACGTACACAAGCGAGCGGAAGGCCTGGTTCGGACACTCGTCCAGCATCGACTGATCCAGCTTCGAGTACAGGCTGCGCATATTCTGCTTGAGTCCGTCGGGCGGCTCCGTCACGACCTTGAGCGACCGCTGCAGGATGCCCAACGGGAACCGGTCGGTCGGCTCCGTCGTGAGCCAGAGCCGGAAGTCCTTGTGCGGCTTGTGCATCGCGAGCAGCATCTTCTCTAGCGTGCGCAGCCAGCTCGCGAGCAAGTGGCAGTTTTGTAGAAGCACCCAGTGGCCGCGCGTGTACCCGGCCTCCAACATTTGCTCCGCGAGCGGACCCTGGCCCTGGCCGAGCGCGAGGAATCGGAACTTGTGGCCCGTGAAGCCCAGCTCCTCACCCAGCGTCTGGATGTCGGACTGCGGGTCCGCACCAGGACTGAGAATGCACACGATCGGAGCCGTCGGCGCGCTCTGCGCGTAGATGCGCGCATAATCCAGCACGGGTGGCTGCACGTACTTCTCGCCCATCACGCTGATCACAAAGAGCTTCATGGCGTTGTACACGCGGTCCTGTCGGAAGCAGCGGAACACGAGCAGCTTCTGCAGGCTCATGAGCTTGTCCGAGTACCCGCACGGCAGCGGTGCCATCTCGGGCGCCTCGAGGTCGTACCACTTCTTCCACTCAATGTGCTTCTGCAGGACGTCACTCAGCAGCGTGCCAAAGCTCTCATTGAGCTTGCCCAGGCAGAGCAGGTCCTTCCACCCAGCACCGGACACCCACGTCGCCAAGTGGTCGGGCATTTTCTGGGACGCGCCTTCCAGCGATGTGTCACCCTTGAGGAAGAAGTCGAGCTCGGAGCGGTTCAGTTCGTTGGACGAGGCCATGATCATGCACGTCATCTGGAACGAGAACATGAGCTTGTGGCGCTCGAAGATGCCCGTGCAAGTGTAGTCGTACATCATCTCCGTGATCGACTGGATCATGAACTTGAGCCGCTTCTCGAGCACCACGTCGCGCTTGGCGTTGTCGAGCGAGTTGTGGAAGACCGTGAGGAAGCTCGCAAGCGAGATTTCGTACATCTTCATGATCGTCGACAGCGCCGACATCGCGAAGTACATGATCGAGCCTCGCAGCGCCACGGGCGTGTACACTGCACGCGCCTTGGTGATTTCCTCCTTGGTGAAGCTCGACAGCTCGAGCTTCGTGCCGATCTCCGTGGCCTTGTTCTTGGTCTCATCTAGCGTCGCGATCAGTTCTTCATTGTCGAGGATGTTGCCCGTCGAGCTCGACAACTCGCGCAGCAGAGTGTCCTCGAGCTCGACGATCATCTGCGTGTTTTCCGACATCTCCGTGACCAGATCACGGTACTGGTCTTCCAGGTCGGGCCGCTCGTGGGCGACGACGACGTTCAACAACTGGTTTGCGAGGCCGTTCTGCGTGACGCTGTAGTTGACGATCATGGTCTTGCCCATCACTTCAGGGGAATAGTGCGGGTTCGCGAGCTTCGACGTGAAGTATAAGCGGAAGTTCGAGTCCCATTCAACGTTCTTGTCGCCGAGCTTGATCATGCGCTGCGAGCCTTCCATGAACGTGGCCTTTTCGAGAACGGGGTCCAAGATCGGGTCCAATTCTTCGTCCACCGACTCGAATAAGAACGGATTGCCGAACTGGATCGCGAGCTCGAGGTGCTTCATGAAGTCCGAGTCGCTCAGCGTCTTGATTGTCAAGTTGTTCTTCTCCTCTTTCTTCTTAATCCAGTTCACGGCCTGCTGCTGCGGGTCGATACACAGCGGGAAGCGACTCGCCTTGGTCGTGAGAATGCCATTCTGTACAGAGTGCTCGTCGGCGGGCAAGCCTTCGCTGACCCACTTCTGGATCGTCGCGTCGTTTGTGAGCGAATTCTCGAGTCGGAACGGGGACGTCACGGGCAGCGTTCGGCTCTCAATATCGTTGAAAAAGTCTCGGTAGATGAGATCGGAGCGGTAATCAAAACTGAACGCACCGGCGTAACTGAGGAAGCTCGCTGTGAGAAGGCAGTCACCAATGAGTCGCTCGCCCTGCAGGTTTAGGTTGTCCACATCCTTGGTCCAGCGAAGTCGCTCGGACGCGAGGCCTGCGAGCAGCTTGCTCGCAGCAGCTAGACGCTTCTGCATCTGGTCGGCCTGCGCCTTCAGACCCTGGAGCTCGGTGTTCGCCTCGTGGAACTGCTTCGACAGCGTGTCCAGCTCCGTCTTTAGGCGATTCAGCGTGTCCTTGAGCTCTTCAAGCTCCTGCTCTTTCGCCGCCTGCTCCTTCTCCATCGTCTTGACCTTGAGACGCAGTGGCTCAACGTTGCGTGCGACTTCGTAATACTTGACGAGCGCCACGACCCACGCGAGCAGACCAGAACCGGCCTTTGAGATCGACTTCATATTGTCGACACTCAAATCCGGATTCTTGAAAAACGTCTTGATTTTTGCAATCATCTTGGCCGAGATCTTGTCCTTCTCGTACTCCTTCAGCAGCGTGATCAAGTTAGGGTTGCTGAGCATGACCTTGGCCCCCTTCCAGTCCAAGTCCAGTTCCTGGCCCGTCGGCTTGAGGATGAGCACACACATACACACAGACATGACTAGCGGCGGCGGAGAGGCAAACGACTTGATCTCCGTCAGATCGGACTTGGACAGATCCTGCAGGGCCTGCGCGGCCGCTTCCACGGCAGGCAGAGCCTCCACGAGCGCTGCGTCGGCCTCTTCTTTCTCCTTCGCGATCAAAACGGACGCTTTTTCACACTCAATCTGCGTGGCCGCGGCGATCTCCTGCTGCTTCGTCGCGATGGTCGATTTCTCCTCGATCGTCTTGATCAGCGACTCACAGGCGAGCGTCTTCTCATCCACGATCACTTTCTTCTCCGACAGCTCGATTTGCATACGATCCACGGCCTGGGCAGCCTCCACCAGCTTCGTCAGACCACCTTTGAGACGAGTGATGCTCGCGTTCACCTTGATGTTGTTTTCCTTTAGCTGCTGCCTGTAGTTGGCGATGAAATCGAGGTAGTTCTTCGGTGTGACATAGTAAAAGCGACGCAGCTCCTCGGCGAATTGGTGAGCGACCTGCACGACGCGGAGATGCGCGAACACCAAGTGGTTTGTGACTTGCGGGCGAAACTCCTCTGGGATCTTTTCCTCGGCGAGAAAGTATTGGGCGACGTTGCGCAGCGCGTCCTCAGGCCACGGGAAGAACCAGTCGATCACAGTTGCACTGACGAGTCCGGGAAAGTTTCGGCAACGCGTGCGAAGCGTGCTGCCCGATGGTGACATAGCGAGGATGAGATGGAGGTTCTGGCGGCACCGGTTGATGTAGAACTTCCAGCAGTTCTCGCTAGTCTCCACGAGACCTGCAGCCTTGACTTCATCACGCACAGACGAGGAGAGCTGGTCGCGCTCGTCCTGCTCAAACAGCGCAGGCACCATTCCGGTCGTCAGCATGTTGTTGATGAACTCCAAGAAGCCTTCTTCTACGGCGTGTGCGTCGGTGAACAGGAACACGACGCGGTTCTTGCCCAGTTGGCGGTACAGGTCCTTGAGGTTTTCGCGGAACTCGTTCTCCCCGTACCCTCGCGTGAGAAAGATCTCAAACAAATCGTACCCCGCAGTGAACGCTGCGAGCCGCGAGAGGCTCTGCTTGCCACTGCCACCAACGCCAATGAGGAGCGCGTGCCCCAGAGGGTTCCGGATGATCCGCAGGATCCGCGACAGGTGCTCAAGTGCCATTTCGAACAGTACGAGCGTCATCGGCTTGTGGTCCAAATTGTAGGTCTCGAGAGCCTCATCGAAGATCCCGCGGATCCGCTTGTATGAGTCCATGTCCTGATACAAGCGAGGATCCTCGCTCGTCGCCTGGCCGGTAATGCGGCCAATGCAGTCAGCGTAATCTCCGAAGATGACTGGATCGACAAGAGCGTACTCGACTGCGTCGGGTTGCTTGAACGTATCCTTTAGTATCGAGGAGATCGCTCCGTCCACGAGCTGTTGGTCGCTGGCGCTGGTGAGGCGATCGCAGAAAATGCGCAGAATCTCGTTTCGCCAAAGACGCACCATGCCCTTGACGCCTTCAAACTTGTCAGTCGTCGCCATACAGATACCTTCGCATACGCGGCCGAGGTCTCGCAAGTTGAAGATGTAGTGAAACTTGGATGGTGTGGGCGGCAGCTTTTCGAGCGTGAACTCGAAGAACCGCAGCAGCGCGTCCGTCATGGGCAACGCCAGCTCCTTGATCTCGTCCTTGAAATTGCGCAGGTAGGTCGTGACGATCGAGCCATAGATCTGTCGAAGCACTTCCTTCGTAGGTGGCGTGAGGTTGTACACGTTGAACAGCGCCACAAAGCGGGGGTCGACGGGGTTTCGGCCACCGCCGGGAGGACCCATGGCGCCGAGGAACAAGAGATCTTTGAGGATGCGCAGGTCCAAGTCCTTGCCACGATCGTAGATGCAGCCTCGCCCCATGATGAAGTGCAGCAGAGCGATTGGTTGCTGCGTGCCGTACAAGTCGACCTTGGGCATGTTGAGGTCGTCGATGAAGATGATCAGCTTCTTGCCCGCGGGAGGACCGTAGATCTTGCCCGACCGCTTGTCTACATTGGCCTGGATGTTGGTTTGGACATCGAGACTGCTCGTTCGACTTGAGAAGTTGATCGCCAACGCGGAGCAGCTCGCTTGATCCAAATCTTTCAGGTAACTCTGGATGGTCACGGTCTTGGCCGTGCCGCTCTCGCCGACAAACAGCAGCGGCTTTTCCGTCTTCATGCAGCTTGAGAGGATGAAGTTGTACAGCACCGAGTCGGTCGTTGGCACAAATACGTGCGAGAAGTTGAACGGCGCAGGCTCCACGTAGGCGGCGACGCGTGAATCCCATGACTGCCACTTGTGGGTCTCGACGTTGTAGAAATTCTGGTACAAGCTCGTCTGTGGCAGAGTGCACTCCGCGATCTTGCGCACAAACTCGTCGAAGCGAGAGCGGCTTCCACCAAGAAGTGCTGCGCCGAGCGACCACACCATCGAGAACACGAAGAAGCCTTCGATGTCGTTCCTGTCGGCCGTCGCGTCCAGCCCTTCGGGCATGAACGCGTCGAGGGAGTTGCACAGTTGCTTGCACATCTCCATGTTGGAAATGGGAATCACCTGCTGGCACTTGGCCACTATTTCATCCTTGCCGACAACGCCTTCAAGAATAAAGTCGACACACTTGGGAACGTGCTTGTCGAATAACTCGAGTAGTAGCACACGCTCCATAGGCGGTGGCACGATAGCAGCACCCGCAGCCGCACCGGCCGCCGGCTGGGTCTGGCCAGCCAACGGATACTTCTTCTTGAGCCATCTCTCGTAGTACGGACGATATCCCAGGTTCTTCGGGTCGACCCAGACCATACCACAGCGAGAAATCGTCGCCGGCGACGCGTACTGCAAATCGAACGTCTCGCAGATCATACTGCAGTGGGTCTGCAGGCGAATGCGCTCGCCGTTCGGCAGCGTCAGCAACTTGTTGTCGTCCATGACGGAATTCATGTTCTCGACCCACACGGCATCAACGTCTCCATCGTAGATGAGCCACCGCTTCTCGTTCTCACGGCCTGCCGGTAACGGCTGGTTGAGCTCTCGGAACAACTTCGACAAGACGCCGTCAGTCCAGTCTCGCGTCACTGGGTCCATCGTGCCGTAGAGCTCAGCGATGGGCTGCTTCTTCGGGTTGATCACGAAAATCTTGACCACTTCGTCCATCGCCGTCTTGGATGCAGCCGCCAACGTGTTCAATACCAACGTTTTGCCGCCTCCAGTGGGGCCGACGATCATCGTCGTGTGGCGCACGAGCATGGTCTCGTACATCTGGATCACCTTGTCGATCTGCTCGTTGTACACGCCCAGGTCCTGGCACTTGTACTCGCCCTGTTCCAACTCAAGCTCGATGGCGGTCTTCAGCGACGCGTATCCAACGCGCGGACAGTCCAGACCTGGGAACAAATCGTTGATCAGGCCCTTGAAAAGCGGCACATCTTCAAACACAAACTTGGGCATGTTGCTGTCTCGCAGTGCACGCATGAGCACGAGGTCTTCGCTCATGCTGCTGTACTCACGCTTGAGCGAGCCAGCCATAACAAGCACCGACTTGAGAGCGCGCAGACCGAAGTCGTAGTGGTACTGCTTGGAGAGCTGTTCGCGCGAGAGCTTGTAGAGCACCGTCATCTTCTTCGCAAGCGTCACGGCCATCTCGAAGCCTTCCGAGAACAGCATGATCTGGCAGATCTGCAGCAAATCGGGCACGATCATCGTCACGGGGCGGAAGAGCGCCTTAAGGTTGTCCGGTAGCTCCGTACGACCAGCATAACCTGGGTTCATTGTGATGAAGAAACCACTCGTGGCGAAGCCAGCCGTGCGGTGGATCGCGATCTCTGTGCCGAACCCGATATCGACCGTGGGCTTATCGTAGTTCAGCGCGTTCTGGATCGCTCGAAGCTGCGCCGAGACAACGGACAACACCTCGATGTTGATGCGATTGAACTCGTCGAAGCATCCCCACGCACCGACTTGCACCAAACCGGAAAAGATACTTCCCATGGCCTTGTAGTCCAGGCCTTCTCCACAGTTGATCACGTAGCACGGCAACGCAAGCGATTTGGCGAGATCCTTCACCGTTTCTGTCTTGCCTGTTCCAGCTGGGCCCGCTGGCGAGCCTCCCAGTTTGAACGTGAGTGCTTGCGATAGCGTCATGTAGCATCGATCGGTCAGCGGCGTGATCACGAGGCGTCCGTTTAGTCCCATGTACTCGTAACCGTAGCGGAAGTTGCCCGTACACTGGCTGATCACAACGTCGTCCACTTCTTTCTTCCAGTAGAACCGCAGCTGGGACTCCCACGCGAACTCTTTCTCGTGGAGAATACTGTCGCGCACAAACGAGTCAACAATGTCGCGTGCATGAACATCGATGATCAAGAGTGTGTTGACTTTCTTGCGTGTCAGCTTGTCGAGGGGCTCGCGAACGCGTCGCACGAGCTCGTTGAGCTGCGTCGTGAGCTTGATCTCGAGTTCTTTCATGGCGTACTTGTTTCCGGCCTTAACACGGTAAAATACATCCTCCACCTCCCACGTCCACCAAATCTGGCTGCCAACAAGCCCAACCATGCCCATGACTTCCTCGAGCCACTTGGTGCGCTCCATGCGTGCATACTTAAACACGCCTTCTTTCGCAATGATGTGGAGAGTCTCGTGCATCTCGTCTTCGACGCCTGTCATCCAGTTTTCCACGGGACCTTCCACGTTCGAGAGCGTGCGGAAGGTGAATCCTTCACCCTCCGAACTCTCCATAGCGCTCACGTTCTTGTTGTTACGAACGAACGTTAGCACCTTCACATTGTCAAAAAGCTTGAGCATGTGAACCTGGATAGACGTGGGGTCCGAGGAGCCCAGCACGCTGAGCAGTTCGTCGTCGGAGATGAAGAAAAAGCGAGGAAACGAGTTTCGTTTGGTGTCCAAGTAGTCGCTGAGCGACTTCTGACACTTGTCGAGTCGCTCGGATAGGTTTTGCAGCGTCTCCAGCCGGTTCTCGGCCGTACAGGCTTCCACGGCGTTTGGGTTCTTGTACGTCGCCCCCATTATCGTCTTCCAAGCCTTGTCGATTGCGTCAAACTTTTTGGCTTCTTCAGGAAGCTGCTGTCGAATATCTTCAGCTCCAACGAAAATGCTCTCGAGGTACATCCACTTGCGCTGCACGACAAACCAAATATCGAGCGTTTCGTTGACCACACTCAGCCGGCGTTCCCACTTGCGTACTCGCTCGGCGAAGCTTGCGATGAAGCGGGAGCCAGACATGGTCTGGAGGTTGAGCATATGATCCTCTAACGTGAGTTTGAGGTCATCGGCTGCGCGCAGAACGAAACCTCGGTCCTGGCCATTCTTCTTGTACTTGATGAGCTCGAGCACGGCCTTGGCCCACACATCTTCGATTTTCAAAATCTCTTGCTCGATCTTCATTTCCTGCATCGCTGCGTTCACAATCTCACCAATTTCGTTTGAGAAGCGGTGAAGCTTCATGGCAAACAAGTTCCCAAGCGTGAACGTCTTCAGGTTCATCTCGAACTTGACTTGCGTGACTTGCATGAGCTCTTCCCAGTGGCGCGGCTTCATCGCGTCATTCTTCAGACTTTGGATTAGAGGGATACTGTCTTTGAAAGCAAGAATCTGCTTTTCGACTTCCTGGAAAGTCGACACACTCTTCAACTCCTTGGGAAACTTGCGGCATTTCTTCTCCAACTCATCGATCCCTTTGTTCATCGCAGGAACATCAAGCTCAACCCAAAGCATGCTAGCGAGCGTCGAAATGAAGTCCTTCTCCTCGGTGTAGAGTGAGAAGATCATATCTTGCTTCTCGAGAGCGTCCGCGACCTCCTGTAGCTCAGGGTACGACGAAATCGGCAACGCGAACAGGTTCTCCGCGTTTGCCAGCTCCTGCCGCTTGACCTTGACAGCAGCGAGACGCTTCTTCAAGTCGCTGACGAGCTCGAGCCCAGCGTCCAGATCGGAGGCACTTGTGCCAGGCCCCTTCTCGTAAAATTCCTTCTTCATCTCGCGGCATTGCTCAGCAAAGACCACGGCGTCTTGCTTGGTCACACCGCGGAACTGGTCTTTAACTCGCACGAGACGCAGGTCTTTCGTTTTGGAGGCTATCACCAAGTCGAGCCAGCGCTGCTCGAGCGAAAATGCTCGTTGTGCCTCAGCCGTGTCTACGGGGATGCCAAACGTCTGCAACGTACGGTATCGTTCCATGATATCGGCGTACTCCAGCTCCATCTCCATACTCATATCACTCATGCTTGCGACAGTGTTGAGTACCTTCTTCAGCGAGTCGAGGTCATGGGGAGTGGCATCGAGCTCGGTCTCGAGCTGGTCCATCGTCGAGGTGATCGAGGCCAACTTCTTGTTCGAGACATCGTACAAGATCTTTCCGTAGTCGTCCTTCCACATCTCAGCCTGCTTGGCGATCGCGATCGCGACGGGCAGACAGTTGATCTGAAGAAAGTCTGTGTCCTTCTCCGTGGGCTGATTCCGAACAGACTCGGCTAGACGCGTGTACTGAGCCATACGTGTGTCAAAGTATACACACGGCGGTTTCTTGTCGGCGAGTTTCTCGAGCGCACTGCGTCGCTTGCTGTTCCACAGATTATACACCGTATCGTACCGGCGCCAGCTATCGAGGTACTTGTTGACGATGTTGAAGACCTTGTGGATCTCCTGGTTCAAGCTCAACGTCATCTTGATCACGTATGGGTTCTGCGAGATATCGGAATAGAATGTGAACGTGATAGGCTCTTCGTCGTCGCTCACAATAAGCGGTTCGGCCTCTCGGCATGTACCGTGCATCCATCGGATGAAAGCTTTCGCACTCTCGACGATGTGCTTGACCGACTTGCTCAGAAACTTGTACATGTCCGAAAGCGATGGCGTAACTATAATGTCCTTGCCGTTCATCGTCGCCTTGACCTTGCAGAGTGGTGGTCGCTTCAGCTTCCCGCCTTCTTCCGAGCGTATACTTCCCCAAGCAGCCGCTGCATTACCAATGTCCTTCGTGTGGACGTTAAGCAAAGCCTGGAAAGTGGTCATGGACGCGATAATCATCTTCGTGATGGCGTTAAAGATTCGCCGCTCCCAGTACATGTAGTATGTCGCCATCTTCGGGCTAGCTCCCGTGTTCACACCCGCGACGATTTCTTCCACCTTAATGAGCAGTGGACCGATAGATCGATAGCTCTGGACGAGTTCATCAATGCGCTGCATGCGATTACGCTCGACCATCTCGTAAAACTCACCGACCTCCGTCACCACACCCTCTTCAAAGTCGTCAATCTTGATAAGCAGTGTATTCTCGATGCCTGCAACAATTTCGTCGACCATCTTGCTACTCTTGTGGATCTGGCTCACGAGATTGGCAAACTGGTTGAGCGATTTGTTGCAGTTCTCGATGAAGCTCAAAATGCGCTGCGAGTTCCAATTGAGCGGTGAAAACCCGACGCGCAAGACCTCCTCAAGGTCCTTCAGCTGGGTCTTGAGTAGATGTGTCTCCACAGGTGTTAGCTCTGCTAGCAGCGTGTCGTACTGGCGCAACATCAGCGACAATTCCTGCACGTATTGATGGTACTTGTCTTCTTGGAGCGTGACATTGAGCGCCTCCTCTGGAATCTCAAAACCGAGGCGGTCGAGATACTTGGACTCCTTGATGATCATTGTCAACTCACGAGCGAAGTTCGCGTAGTACGGTGGGGCCGGGAGCTTGTACACCATCACACCAGCCTCGTTCTTTCCAGCCTCGATGAGTTGTGGGCCTAGAATGGACTGTTTGAGATGCTCGTTGATCAGCGCCGGCACCTTGTCCTTCCAATCTTTATGCAGCTGCTTGATGTAGACATCGACTGCTCTCGCAAACACCAGGTATTTCTCCTTCACTTCCTCACCCAACGGTGACTTGAGCAGATCTTGCATCGCACGGAAACGAAGGATCGGCTTCTTGGCTCGCAAGTACAGCCCCCTCGCCCAGCTGATGGAGCCGGCGACAGGCGGGTGGTTCTTGAACACGGGTGGACGATGCTTGTTTTTTTGGAACTGCTCGTCCAGCTTCTCGAGCTCTTTCGTGTACTGCATGAGGATGTCTTTGTACTTTTCCATCATCTGTTTATTGATCGACTCGCGCGACTGGATGTTCTGGAAATTCTGCAGCAAATCGAACGCACCCTCGGCGGACCGCAGCTTCTGGAACGACGTATCAATGAATTTGCGCGTCATATTCTCGATCTCTGCTACCTTGTCACCGAACTGGACCATGACCGACTCCCAGCTCGTCTTGTACCCGCGGTCAAAGATCTTGAACGGCACCGATTCGAACGGCGCGATCAGCGACTCCACACGCGCCATGACATCGTCAATGCCTTGTGAATCGCCCGTGACCGACTTGAGCTCAGGTCCAAGAAACTTGTGGAATTGGTCCAAGACTGTAGCGACTTCCTGGAGGTTCTCGCAGATCTTGGCCATGTAGTTGGTCTGCTCGAAGAGCCGCTTGCGATCGAATTCCCAACGGTGGTCTGTCCCACTCGCCTCTATGCGCTCGCGCACTTTCATGTACGTCGAGTGCCACAGCTCGAGTACCATCTTGGCTTCTTCGATTTGGTGGAGAGCGACATCGGGACTCTTGCGCAGGATTGTGTGGATGTTGATTTCCACAGCTACTTTGTCCGCAATCTCCGAGGCGATCCGCTCCATCAGGGGCACCATGCGTTCGTCAGTATTGTAGTGGCGCGAGATGATCCACACCATCCGAATCGCGTTCATCATAGATGGCAGCGTGTCGGCAATCGTCGTGAACGAGCCACTTGCGATGTTCTTGAAATGGCGTTCGAGCGTCGTGAGAAATTTGACGTTGTCCTTTGCTTCGATATACAGCTTGCTCAGCTCGGAGAAATGGTACTTAAACGTGAGGAGCATGCTCGCCTCCACGAGCTCCAGCAGCTTGATCATCTTCTGGACGTTCGGCATGTTGATTTGCTCAAAGATCGTGCTCAGCGTCGCGTTCCGCTCGCGCCAGAACTCGATTTCCGCTAGTGGACCCTTGCGTTTGGGCACTTTGCGCGTCTCCTGGTCCACGACGTTGGCGATACTCTTGGACCATTCCTCAAGTGCCTGCTCTAGCGTATTGATCAGCTCGTAGTCGTCCAGATGCGACTCGGGCTTGGTGATGATGACGTCGGGGATTGTCAAGTGAATGTCGCCTTGGATCTGCTGGATCGAGTTTGTGATCTGCGACGAGAACTTAACCAAATTGCTCTTGAACTCGTTGCGCACGGCGTCGATGATCTTGAGCGCGTGGTGAGCACCAGCCGACGCACCATTCCCAAAGGCGTGAGCGGGTAGCTTCCCCGCACTCCCGTGATGGTCGCTGTTCGCCAGCGAGCTGCCGCTTCCGCTACCACTTAGCGAGAGCTGCGGGTCCAGCAGTGGCATGTACACGTGGCAAATCACGCCTTCAAGGTTGGACAGCAGGTCTCCCGTCGAGCAGCCGATCTCCACGTTGTTGTGGTTGATCTTCTCATGGGAGGACGGCGCACTTCCGTCTCCGCTGACTTCACTCTGGATCACAATCGCACCCGTCGCGACCTTGATCAGGAACAACGTCGTCGCGTCCATGCAGTCTGCCGGTAGCGAGTTGAGAAACACGAGACAGCGCCTGCGCAACTCGATACGCACGCGCTTGACGAGCTTCTTGACCCTCTCGACGCGCTGCTGTGGCGGCTCAATGGCTTCGTCCAGGAAGAGTTGCTCGTCCGTGAGCGCGAGCCCGACTGCGCCGCCCTCCACCGCGTCTCCGCCGCCTCCTCCTTGAACACCAGCAGCTGTGCCCGTATCTGCGCCCGCTTCCTGCACGACCTGCTCCACCTCCTCTTCAACTTCCTCCTCCACCTCGTGTTCTTCTTCGCCCACACAAAAGAATAAAATGCTGCCGGCGTCACTCTCCGGCGCGAAGAACATGCGCAACAACTCAATGGGGGCCACCGCGGCATGCGGCGGCTCGCTTACTCGGCGCTCGGAAATCTTGAGCGACGCGCGCCGCGGCGCCGCCGCCGTGAAGACCTCGTCGAAGACCGCGGTCTCCACGTCCAGCGCCCGTGTCGCGAGCCGCCGCAGCCACCGCGCGCTGGCGTCGTCCATGGCCTGTCGTGGACCCTTACACCTCCTCTCTTTCCCCGGTCAGTCCTGCGCTAATGAGTGCACGTATACGAGAGGACGCGACGCTTCATGGGAGGTTCTTCATTGCCATCGTGTACCCATCGGGTACCCTAGGGTACGGTTGGTTAACTTAGCGGGTCCGCTGGAATATGGCTCCGAGATCGCGCGGTTTCGCTCACGAAGGGGCGGCGCCTACCCGTGGAAGCGCCGCTAATGCATCAGCGGGGCGACGGAGGCTGCGGTGAGTGTGTATGCGGTGGTGCTTGGCCAGCACTACATGCTGGCGTCTCGTCCCACGTGCTGCGCAGCGAGTCCTTCAGCCTTCGTGTGCCAGCGCGGGAAAACCTTTGTTAAAATCCAAACCGAAATGAATTGCACCAATTCATTTGGATGAAATATTTCCGTCAGAAAAAGCCAAAGATTACCGTACTTCCGTGCTTCCCACCACTTCAACTTGCGCTGTCTTCCAGTCGTTGGCTGTCGGTTAAGCCGAGGAGCTGAGGCCGCCGTACTCTTCTTAGCGCGCCAGTAGATTGTACTTCACGCCAGCCTGCTTCTTCTCGACCGCCAGCGATTGCGCACCATTCATCGAATAGGCTCTTCGCTTTGCGAGCGCGTTCTTCAGCAATCCGCGATTGCCGCATCGCCCAGTGGTGCTATTGCTGAGTGCACGTGGCTGTTGCTGAAAGACGGCGTTGGCGAGGCTCGGTCGTCGTGGAACCACCCACACATGGGAATACACTAAACGCGTTAAAGTCCTTCAACCGATGCCTCGGTTGAGCGTTTTGTGCACAGAGATGTGCCATGTCGAACGCGCATGCTCTATCGCTTGGGGTATGCCGCTCATGCTGGCTTGCACCTTCCGTTCGTGTTGGATGTTGCCACTGAGTGCGGAATGTAGGTCTACCCCGGACAAATAAATTGAATCGCGTGCAATTCATTCCGTAAATTACCCCCAAGGCAATCTTTCGCCAGGATCGCTCCCATAAATTACTTCGGCCTCATTCCTTCACCGCACACACTTCCAGGCTGCAGTGAGACCAAACCGAGAGGTCGTGGTCAACAGACGAGGGCAACGGCTCGAAGCACGCCACGTCCTCCCTCCTCTTCCTCCATCCACCCCTTCGTCTCCCCCGCCACGGAGCGTCAGACGTCAGACGCCTCCCCTCCCCTCTC
The DNA here is from genome assembly GCA_023335905.1 of Pythium pyrilobum. NCBI lineage: Eukaryota > Oomycota > Peronosporomycetes > Pythiales > Pythiaceae > Pythium > Pythium pyrilobum. The sequence continues at coordinate 4,569 of JAADVV010000209.1, read as the reverse complement.
CGCCTCTTTCTCTCGAAACGCGTGGGTATCGAACCGTGAAAGTCGGCGCGCAATCGACCACCATGGAGAACCGCGAGCGCCTGCAGATCGACACGGAGGTACCGTCCAGCGTGTATGCGCTGGACCTGAAGAAGCTGAGCGCGATCGCGGGCATCCCCGAGTTCGAGCTCGTGCGTCGCATGCAGTCGGAGGACGCCGTGGAAATGCAGGGCGTGGTCGTGAACCGCGGCCAGGAGGTGCCATTCGAGGCCGTCGGCAAGTCGCCCGCGGACGACGATGCCGCCGGCCCGTACGTCAAGGAGGCACTCATCACGGCGGCGTCCAGCACGATGTGCCTTGAGGGCTCCGACACGCCCAAGTGTCTCATCCGCCTCGGCGAGTACACGCTGATCGAGCACATTTTAGCGCAGCTCTTCGTCGCCGGCATGGAGCGTGTCGTGATCATCATCTCGCACTTTGGCCACGAGATCATGGAGCACGTCAAGGAGTCGATCATGTACCACAAGATGAAGATCGAGTTCCTGAATCTCGGCGAGGAGACGCCGTACGGTCACGCGCGCACGCTGCTCTCCGCGCGCGAGATGTTCTCCAAGCCGTTCTTGATCCACACGGCGGACCACATCTTCGACAAGGCGATCATCAGCCGCATGGCCTCGTTCGACCTCGAGGACTGCGTGGCCTGCGTGCTCGTCGACTCGGACAAGAAGAAGCTCGTGGGGCTGCCGCCCACGGCCGGCAAAGTGCAGCTGAGCAAGGGCAACGTGATCCAGCGCATTGGCCGGAATCTCAAGACCTTTGACGCGATCGATGCGGGTTTGTTCTTGACAACGGGTCGCATTTTTGCGGCACTTGAGATGCTTGCGTATGAGAAGCCCAAGTTCTCGCTCGCGGAGGCACTGAACGTGCTGCGCCCGTCGTACGGTCTCAAATTCGCCGACGCCGCCGGCGACGTGTGGCTCAGTATCGAGACGCAGGCCCAGTACGACCGCATCGTCGAAAATGACAGCATATCGCTGCTCTCGCCTTGGCCAGTGTTTGTCGCCAAGGATGTGTCCGCCTCAGGCGACCAAGGTGGACCCGTGCACCGGTCGAGCAAGAACGTGTTCATCGCCGTCTCGGCTGCCGACGATGACTCCATGCTGCGTGCATTGGACACGCACGACCACGCAGGCCAAGTTTTTGAAGGCTTTGTGGTCGGCGTTAACCAGCTCCAAGAGGTGATCCACGAAGAGTCGCTTAACGAGAACACGCCGCTGCTGAGTCTACCCGGCTCGCCACGCTCGCGTGGGCCGACGAGTCCTCGTATCAAGATCAAGCGGAGAAAGAGCTCGTTCCTGGAAACGGCAGAGGAATCGTTTGTGCTGTCGATTCCGTTCGAACCTCCAGTGCCAGCGGAGGATGGTGGGCGCGGGGATGCCGCAGTCGCGCCACTTTCGTCCGATCGCAACGCGTACCTCATCGAACTGCCCAAGTCATCTTCGCGTCGCGTCGGGGAGTCGCAGCAGTTCGTGCTCGCTGTCCCGGGCAGCGAGAGGCTGTACAAGCAGCCGAGTCTGATTCGCCAGTACTCGGCCCTTCCGTCGGATGTCAAGGACGTTTCCGTCGAAGCCCTTGAGCTGAGAAATGGCTCGCTCGCTCTGCAACTGCTGGTCAAACACCAGGTGCCCGTGATTGGCTACATTCTGCTTCTCATTTCGCTCCTCACGGTCTCGTCGTTGGGTGCGGCGCTGGACATGCAAGAGGATGTGGACCCGTTCATCAAGCTTTTTTGGCGCTCGAGTGCGTCGCTTCTCGTGTTTGTGCCGCTCGCGAGCGTCGCGATTCTCGATCAAGGAATTCCGAAGCTGACAACTGAGATGATGTTCCACTTCTTGGCGTGCTGTCTCGGCTACTCGGTGTTCCTGATGACGTTTTTGTGGTCGCTGAGCCACACGTCGATTGGCCACGCGTACATTTTCAACAACTGCCATTCGTTGATCATGGTGCTTGGCCGGTTGGTCGTCGGCCAGTTTGTCTCGCAGTATGAAGGCATTGGCACGGGCATCGGCATCTTGGGCGGCATTATCACGACACTCGACAGCGCACCCCACACGGCCAACTCGTCGGTCGTGCAGGTGACGCTCGCCGGCGACCTCGTTGCGCTGATTGGGGCCGTGGGCGGCGTCATCTACTTGCTGACGGCCAAGCGGCTGCGCGAACAGTTCGACGTGGTCGTGCTGATGTGCGGTGTGTTTATCATCACGACGGTGCTGCACTTCCCAATCTTTTCGATCCTGGAGATCCCGTTCGAGTTCTCCACGGACGCCAAGATTGGTCTCTTTGGGTGGGTACAGTCCACGAACGTGCTCACGGAGCTCTACCTCGTGGTCGTGTGCACGCTGATCGGCACGCTCGGCTACGTCGCCGTGATGAAGTACTTCGATCCGATCGTGATCTCGGTCGTCATGCTGCTGGAGCCGGTGCTGGCCAACGCCATGGGCATCGCCGTCGGCGTCGATGTACTTCCCGGGTGGTATACGTTTGCTGGCGCGTCCGTCATCACGGTCGGCACGGTCCTCGTGATCGTGTCCAATTCGTCGCACACCGAGTCAATCGACGCCACGGAGGCCATGTCGGCGACCACGGCGACATTACCAAACCAAGCGTCAGTCGCGAATAGCGCCGCGCTGAGAACGTCCGCGCAAGTCGTGTAAGAAACTGCTCCCCGGCGAGGATGCAGCTCCGTTCGCTCTCCCTCCCTCGCGCTACCCAATCTCTATACTGTATTTCGACGGTCGGCTCGCTTCGCGCAGGCAAAGTCGCAGCTAATAATGATCCAGAGTTTTCCATGTTGGCATCAAATTTGATTAAGTACTGTTCGTACTGTACGATGATCGTATTGTCGACTGGAGCGTGATAATAGTTGCGTCGCCGTCACGAGAGCGTCTGTGCGAGCATGGCCTCGACATCTTGCACGGCGATGCCGGCGTCCAGCAGCTTCTTGCGCGCGAGCCCGCGCTCGACCGTGAGCTCGATCTTCTTGGCCTCGACCTCGTACCGGAGCTTCTCGCATTCGAGCCGGTGGCGCTCCTCGTCCATCTGGAAGCGCTTGCGGTCGCGATCTTCGCGCGCGACATCAAACATCATGCGCTGCGTGTTCTCAAAATTGGCAAAGTTGTTGGACGCCATCACCATGGGCGCCGCCGCCGTCACCGTCGCTGCGGCCATGGCTGACGAGGAAGCCACAGGCGGTGGCACCCCAGCCAAGGCGCCGCCCGCGGCGGCTGCGAGCGTGGGCTGGACGGCGATGTTGCCGGCCGAAGCCGCCTTGCGCTTGCGCAGCACGGTCGCCGCCGCGCCACCACCGTTCGCGTCGTGGCCGTTGTCGCTCGCTGTGTCCATCGCCGAGTCATCGTCGGCCTGCGAGTCGCCGCCTTCGCGAGGCCCATCGGCGCTCGCCGGACGCGGCGCCGACCCTGAGAACGTGCGGTTGTACGGGCGGCGTGCGCGCGGCTGGTGGGACGGCTGGCGCATGATCGCGGAGAGCACGTGAAAGTACCGGCAGAGACGCAGCACCTGCACTTCGACGTGGTGCGCCGGGTGCGAGCTGTTGGTTGTGACGCCGTCGGCGCTGCCCGCGGTGGCCGCGTCAGGCGGCGGCATCTCGGGCAGCTGGCCGCCCTCAAAGCCGTTCTGGACGAGCCACGCGACGGCGGCGTCGTACGAGCGCTCGAGCTCGCTGATCTGAGTGCGGATGTTGGCGTTCTCGCGGTGCGTGATGGCGCTCTTCTTCATGAGCGCGTTGATCTCGGTGCAGAGCTTCTCGCGCGTCTCACCGAACTGGGCCTTGCCGTCGCGCCACCGCTCGTAGTTGCCCGGCGCCGTAAGCCACTCGAGCAGCACGCCGATCGAGGTCTTGCCATCGGGCGTGGCATTGTCGCTGTCCCAGAGGATGCGCTGCTTGCGGCTGCGCGCGCTGCGCGCCTTGGCGCCGGCGGCCGCGGCGTCGGCAGAGCCCGTCGTCGTCATCACGGCGTCGGCCATTATTGTCGCGTGTGTACGTGTGGGGGAAGGTCCTCCTGAAATTTTGAGTTTCGAACTGGAGGGGGCCATTCAGATTCGATTGGACGAAAACGATTGGCTGAAAGGGCCGCAGAATACACATTTCCAGGATCATGGCGTTGTGGCGGGGAACCTACCATTTCCAAGATACCACACGTCGCAGGATTGGTCGCATCCACGCCACCTCTCTTGGAGACGACACCGGCGCCTATATGAACCCGCAGGATTCGAGCATACTGTAACTGGAGGCAAGCAACAGCGCTGAATGAGAAGGCCGTGGGGAACCCTCGCGTCGGTTTGTCCACTGGATACGGAATGCGCACACGTCACAGAGCGAACCTGGTTTGCACGGGTGACTGCATTGGTGTCTATGTTGCCGTTGCAAACTCGACTATTTCAGCCAATCATCACCCACTTCAACCCATGAAAAGCCCACGTATTGGCTGAAATTGGTCTCCTTCTTCCTTCCCAGCGGCGCCACTTCCGCCCACTTTCGCGACCGACGGAAGTGACGAGCTCCACCAAGAT
>JAADVV010000208.1:0-22052 GCA_023335905.1 Pythium pyrilobum | reverse complement strand
GGGGTTCTTCCCGCCATTCGGTCTGTGCGTGTTTGTTTGTACTTGCATGGGGACGTTACATGTTGCTCATGCACGCGCGAGGGGTTGGTGGCGGCCGCACACGGCCAGCAGCCAGTGGCCGAGCCGCTCGGCGCGGAGACACCTCGACGGTGACCCACGAAGCGAATGGGGACGACGCACCCTGTGAAGGCTGGATCGAGGAGGTGCGGACGATAGCGTGGAGCTCGTTGCTTGCGGCAGCTAAAAAGGACCGGTCGAAGTTGCCCATGTGCCGAGTTCGCCTGCCAAGGGGAACCAAAACGTTAGCAATGCGCACGTGTCCATTTGGAACTTGTCGGCGCAATTGTATCGACCAGTAACATAATGAAAGCTCGGCTCTCCGCTGGATCGTGACCTTGGAGCGCGAGCGAATCCACGACCACGGGGTAACGGTATCCGCACATGTAGCCGACGCCGCATTGGCTTGCGCAACCCCCTTCCTTCCGCTTGGTTGATCGCCACTCGTCGTCGCTCGTCGTTTTCTCCCTCGACCTTCAGGAGATGGTCAAAGCTTCTCCAGAAACGCAGACGTCAGACAGAGTTTGATTCGCTGACCGTAGCCAGGATATCCGAGCACAGTCACTGCTTCTTCGCGCAACCCATCCGCGACAACACATCTAATCCCGTCAAGAGCTGGCACAGGTGAGGTCCAGCAGGATGCCAATCAACTCCGTTTGTCGCTACTCCCCGTCAGGATCGAACCGCTCACACAAGCAAATCGGGAACCACCGCTTGGCATGCCTGGCCACATCTTGCTCTGAATATGCGGCGATCTCTCGCACGACACTAGACGTCGTCAGTTCGCCTTGGAGGGGTTGTAGACGGCCTCGTTGGCGAGCGGGTAGTGGGTCAGGTACGGGTACTCGTCTGCGGGCGTGCAGTTCACGTACGCTGCCCACGCGCCCACCGCCACCACGTCGACGCCCAGAGCTGTGGCGTTACCGGCCGCTAGGTTCGTGCACAACGGGGACCCCCCAGCCATAGGCGCGAACACTCGGTCTGAAGTGACCCACGAGGGGAGCGTCTCGATCTCGGTGTCCACGAGTGCGAACCAGAAGATGTACTGACTAGTCGGAATGCTGGCTGGCAGCTCGCGGATCGGGTTGCCGTTCATGTTGAGGAAGAACAGCCCGTCGTTCTCCCAAAAGAGCGGCGGGATCTCCGTGAAGTTGTTGAACGAGATTGAGAGAAAGCCCGGCCGCAGCCGCGCGAGCGCGTCCGGGAACGACGGGAACCGGAAATTCTCGACCACGAGGAACATGCCCGCGGGCCAGATCTCGGCGACTTCGTTGGGCAGTGCCGTCAAGTTCCACTGCACGAGCTCAATGTCGTTGAGCAGGAGCGGGAAGTCGAGGTCGTACAACCCCCGTGGGAAGACCGACGTGTCGATCACGGCCATGAACACAAACCGAAGCTGCGGGTTGGCGGTCTGCGTGAGCGCTGCGTCCGGCTCCCAGCTCACGAGCGTCGAGTTGTAGATCTTGAACGCGATGAGTCCGGGCAGCTCGTGGATGCGAGGCGTGATCTCCACGGCCATGCAGTGGCGGATGATCGCATACGCGAGCCACTCGCCTTCGACGGCATCCAGCGCCTCCTCAAAGTCGCTCGCGTTGCCGCTGCGTTGTCCGTCGAGGCAGTTGATCTCCATGAGCGAGCACACGGGCCGCGTCGTGAGCCACGGACAAGGCACTGCGTGTTGGTTGGCGTTGAGGTGGACTGGCAGTGCGCGATAAGAACGGCGAGACCGCACACGGCGAGCAGCCAATGGCCGAGCCGCTCGACGCGCTGCCGCCAGGACATCTTCACCACTGATGCTGCTGCTGGTTTTGCCCAGTCTTGTGCGGTTGAGAGTACTGGCGCGGGAACCACCGCTGCTACATCGCGCGGTCCACCAGCGATGGACGCGGCGTCTGGCATCGACGCCGGGGAAATGAAGGCCACATCGCCGCGGTGGCGCAGCAAGCGCGGGATCGAGCGCAGCGACCGCGTGATGTTGTACGCGATGAAGAACTTGGACAGCGCGTCCCACAACGACGTCACGAACAGCATCTGCCACTCGTTGATCACCTGGATGAGCGTCCGTGTACCAAAAGCTCTGGACAAAGTTGCCGACCTGAGCGTCGAAGTCGGCGTAGTACGGCAGGAAGAGCATGGTCGGAAACACGACGTACGACACGAAATCGAGCGCGAGGTTGACGAGCAGGCAGAGCAACCGCGCGTAGCCGAGATTTCCGTGCACAAAGTGCTGGATGATGGGCGTGGTCCAGCAGTTGAGCACGAGCAGCACGACCACGACATTGTTCATCCACTGGCGTGCAACGAGCGAGCTGAGCCGGTACGCCTGATACGCTTGCAGCGCCGTCTGTATGATCTCGCGCGTGATGTAGACGACGCCATAATTGGGACTGGTCACACCAAATGCCTTCCACAGAGTGATTACAGCTGTGCCAATTGATCGAGCCGTGCGACTGATGTACGACGTCCGTGGAGGTAGAATGGGCTGCACACTGTTCGCGAGAACCGCCCACGAACGCGACGCGATACGGTTCAGGAACGACTGGCTGGCGGTTGCATTTGTCACGGCGAAGACGAGCGTTCGCGCGCGCAGCGACCAGAAGACCATGGTCACGAAGCCATAGAGGTGCATGGCCGCAATGGCGCAGAAGATACTGCCAACGCTTCGAAAGTACTTGCCGCTGACCGACATCGAGAGCAACTCGAGGTTGCTCATCAGTGGGGTAGCGTTGCTCTGGATGTAGAAGTAGATGCTGCCTTGGAACGTGAGAAATGTGCCGCAGACTGCATACAAGACGGCGATGCTACACCACACGAGTCCATGGGCCCAAGGAGACACATCGACAGATACCCCCCGTGTCCATGGCGTCGACTTGGCAGCACTGCGTTCTTCAGTTCAGTGCTTGAGTCTAGGTACAGTAGACTTGGAGCGATACTTCAGCGATGCAGCGATCTGAGTTGGCTTGCGCTAGATCTGGATGCTTGTGCTACGGCGCTAAATATGACTCAGTGAGAATAGAGTAAGTCAAGATCAGATAGGGAAATTCAAACCGCCGGATAGATGAGCACCTGAGTACATGGGGGCTCGACCAAATATGGGGCTAGTGAAATAGCCCACACGTTGGTCAGGAAGGAACAAGCAAAGAAATATTATCTTCCAGTAAAATCCCAACTCGAAATTGGAACTCCGACGCAGCCTCCCTCTCTGTGTTCGATGTTGCACGCGAGCATATCATCGATCCACATGCAAATTCGCTCACACAGGTGAAGCTGCGGGTTCCAGACATTTGCAACGATCGGCTAACGTAAACCAAAACCTTCCGCTTGGTTAATCGCCAGCAAGAGTCGCTCTTTCAACTTCTCCCGGGAGCTGTAATCCGGGAGAAGGAGGTGATTGAAGCTTTACAAAAACAAAACAAATGAGAATACTGCAGACTGAAATTATAGCCAGAGCACAGCTCACTCACCATGTGTGAGCAGTGGGCAGCCTGTCCGAGTCAGAGCCGTTGCGGGAAATCACGAATACCAAGTTGGACAGGCCTCGAATCGGTACACGGTCGCTTCCAGTTGAGAACATGAGCAGCTTCTTCTTCTCTTCGATGGAGAACTCGTGAACAACACTCCAAAAACTCCTATCATGTCGCAGTTCACCGAAGTTAGCGCCCAGATAACCCTCAGACAAGCGTTCGCGAACGTACTTTATACACTCGCTGTCTTCCGTGAAGCCGTCTTCATAGTGTGTTGCTTCTTCCAGCGCCTCGAAGTCGAGCTCTGTGCTACCACAAATCAGCAGCTGCAGCTCTTCCCAACGGAACATCTCCAATACCTCCGCATTGCAGACCAAGTGGAAACCCTTGTGGAATGCGTCGTACTGTCGTGCAACTGAAGTCTTCAAGATGTGGTCGACGTAGAGTTGAACATACTCTTCTCGGTTCTCATTCGTGACAGGGATGCTGCCACCGCCAGGCTTCAACTCGACTGTCTTGACCTCGCCGTACACTTCATAGGAGTATTCAAAGTTGCGCTGGTACACTTCTTCTACGTTGCCGTCGAACTCCAAAAGCTGGCGGAGGCCCTTGCCCAGTGTCGGCATCGCGGTTTCGATGTCCTGTAGACCTACCGGGCACCTCATAAGCTTCTTGTAAACGATGTGCGGGAAGTGCAAGTCTAAGATGACCGAGTTGTAGATCGCAAGGCCCAGCAGAATGCCGATCAGCTCGAACTCCATTGTCGCTTCTAGCGAGTCGCTGTTGAACCACATCGTGCGTGACTCTTCGTCGTACGTGAACATTCCGAAGGCGGGATCCAGCAGTTGGCGCAGCAAAATCTGGAAAAATTCCTTGCGCACCCCACCTTCGTCGACGCCTTCTTCGCCAATGAACTTCACCTTCATTGGTTTCTTCAGTGATTCTGGAGACATCCGTACGAGTTGTTGGAGGGCATCTTCGATGATGTTGTCACGACGGACCTTCAGAATTAGGTACGGACTGAACGCACCAAGTACCAGCCGAGACTCCATTGCATCCTGTTGGCGAGCACGCTGCTCCAACTCCGAGTCCACCTGAAGAACGCGACTCTTGGAAGCTGCATCCAGCACGAACGGGAAATCACAGAATGACATCTCAGACAGCATGCGGTGCTGTCCGACGTCTTCTTCACCTGCACGTCGCCGTTTCTTCAAGAAGAAAATGGATCGCGCGTAGTCGTGGATGATGTCGACCTCCGAGTTCACAGCGTCGTTGTAGAAGTCTTCGTACGTGGCGAATCCTGGGTTTCTGGCTGCATTGATTCGGTGAAGCTCCTTCAGCACCGCACACGCTGCGTACACGAGATCCATTTTCTTCGAGCCGTATAGGCACACCGTGATCGCCTGCTGGAGGATCTGCATCAACCGATGCAACTCGTCGTTCGAGAAGTACGTGTTCCACTGCGCACGCACGAGATCTTTCGCTCCTTCGTTAAGATGGAAAAACAACTTGCACAGCCCACCCGTGACGTTCAAGTAGTCCGGGTCGAACAGCATGGGGTGCTCAAATAGCACGAGCAAAAAGCGAACTTGCGAGGGCTTCGTCCACGTCGAGCACAGGTTCCACGGCTGCGTTACGAGCGTCTCCAAGGCATTACACCACGTGTTCTGGAGAGCCGACTGATCGCTTGAACGTCCCAGCGCGTCCACGAGCAGCGCGTATACCTCTTGGAGATCGTCACGGTCGATTCCCCACCACTCGTCACTCGGATCCACGTCGCCCATGGCGCCTTCCGCTGCGAACGCGTCATTAATGCTCGAGATATCCGAGAAAATCTGGTACAACAACTTCTTGACTTCCCTGTAGTCGTCGGTCTCCCCTGCGGCGTACAACGCGTCCTTGAGCTTCGCGCCGAGCGATTCCTGCGGACTCGAGACCACGGCTTGCACTGGCGCGGGCGGAGGAAACGATGTAGCATCAGCAGCGAGCGACTTGGCAATCGGCGGTGCGTCCTCGATGAACGAACCCCTTGCCATTTCAATGTCGTCTTCGCCAGCTTGGTCGAGTTCAACGGCGGCTTGCGTCTTCTCGTCCATCGCTGCATCCGCCTCGGCCAGAATCACCGTCTCGACCATCTCTGCATCTTCTCTCTCTTCGTCCTTCTCGATCAACGTCGGTGGTGTATCCGCAGGAACGTTATTCGACGGAGGGGACGATGGTGATGGTGACGACACGCCTTGCGACGACTCGCCATTGGCGCGCTGCTGCATCTCCTGCATCGCCCTCGCGGCAGCGACGTTGGGTTCTACACCTTCCGCGATGAGCTTGTTGAACGTGTCGCGAAAGAACGCCTCGTACGCCACGCGATCCATAATTGTATCAGGCCAAGTTGAGCCGGTTGCCTTCACTTGCGTTCAGAACAAATCGTGTCCTTCGTGCTCTACTTCCTTGATTGAGACACAACTTGGATGCGCGTGAAGCCGTCCAGTTGCTCTATCAACCGAGTGTGAACTTCGCGCGTATATGTGGGTGGGGAGTCCGAGAAACGCAGCGACGACTGGAAGCCCCGCCGATCTTCCTCTCTGCTCTTGTGTTCTTCGTCTTCCGTGAAATGATGCCTCCAATGGAAACGGGTACACGCCCAAACGGGTCGAGACTTCAACTTGTGGGCCCACGCCCACCCGTGACCTCTTCATCCTGACTTTAGCACCACTCAGAACGCGTTTGGTGATATTACAGCCAACATATCTATACACAGGTCTGTAAGGTCAGGTGGTCTGAAAGCTGGTCAAAACTATCACCAAAACTATACGATGAGAATTCTTCAAATAACCCTAATGGACGCAAAACTGCCAAAGTGACATGCACGAATTCAGCCAGCATCCAGTGCCGTCAGCATCTCCGCTCATTGCACCACCATGACCAAGCCCGCCGCAGCCTTCACGCCGCCCGTGATTGCCGGCCTCCACGCTGGCAGCCAGAGCGACTTCGGCTCGGACGTCGACATCGACGACATGATCGAGAAGACGGGCTGCTCCAAGGAGTACTACAAACTCGAGGACTGTCTCGGCGACTTCGACCGCGACTGGACCAAGTGTCAGGCCCAGGTCAAGACGCTCCGCCAGTGCAACGAGCGGCTCAACCAGTACAAGCAGGCGCAGCGTGAGGCCGCCGTTGCCAGGCACCAGCAGCAGCAGGCAGCGACCAAAGACTGAGTTTATTCTTGTTTTCGATTGTGTGTATTGTGCTATGGTGCAACCTGCGTGGAGGGCGTGCCTACTACCTTACTAACTGGGTCGGCTTTATAAAATCCGTCTAATGCTGATGTGCGAGGAGGGTTAAGCCCTTCTCAGAACGGGGCCTCGACCGTACGGTTGGTGGTCGACGTCGCGCCCATGATCTCGGCGTCCTCCTCCTGCTCGTCCGAGACGTACCAGCCGTCCATGGTGTCGATGTCCATCGCAGAGTCGTCCTCGCGTCCCTCTTCCTCCATTGCCAGTCGCGCGTACTCCTGGCGGGCGTAGCGATCCCAGTCACTACAATATAGTACACTCAGTCAGCAATTATGTACCGGGTGCAACAACATCCGGCAGCACAAGACACTCACGTCAGCTCTGGCTCCGCGAGCTGTTGTCGGAGAAGGAACGGATCGCGCTGCTCGAATTCGATAAACTTGCTGAGGTTGAAAAGCACGTTGAAGAACACACCCGACACGCGGATCTTGTCCTCCTTGATGAAGTCTCTATGGTAGAACTCGCCATCGATAGCAGGGTGCAGCAAGTCGGACCTATTGTTCACGAACAACACAATATCAGCATTTGCAGCGAACCCATGAGCTGTCGCTGATTGCGTACATCTGACAGAGGATGTCCTCAAAAGGAACGACTTCGTGCCCAAGGCATTCCATCCGGTGCATCTGGTGGCGGTAGAAGATCCGCATCTCGTCTGAGCGAATCACGCCGTCCTCGTTCGTGTCGACCAGCTCGAACCAGTACTGGAGGCTGATCGGGTTGCTCTTGTCCTCCTCCGACAGCATGAAATCTACGAGAGGTGAGACACCGTGTCAGAGATGACGCATTACTGTGTGGAATGTCTCCACAACACTCACAGATGAAGTCCTCGTAGCTCATCTTCTTCTTCTCTTCGGTTGACAAGCTCTGGACGCGCGCGAACGGGCGGCGTCCGTGCTCGAATATCCGATCGACAATGATCCTTGTCAGCGAGTGGCCACCGTAGCGAGCGAGGTCGTCTTGGCTGAGCTGGAAGTCGTGGTCGGAGTCTAGTTCCCAGAACTTGCAGTACAGCACATAGAAGTGTTCGTAGGAAAAGTACGCGTTGACCTAGACATAGCTACGTCAGGCATTGGTCGGCGTGGTCGAATCGCACGTGGAGTCCTCACCTTGTTGATGTCCTCTTCTTCATCCACAGTGTTGAAAGCGTCTAGTAGATTGCTTCGACGAAGCTTGCGCAGGGTGATTCGGCCACTGCTGTCCCGATCCACGGAGTAGAAAATGCGTACGACGACTGTCAGGGCTGAACACAACGAGAGCTGTCAGTCGCAAGCTACCATGAGGATTGGCTGCAAACGGAGTCTCGCACGCACCATATTTTTCCTGGAACTCTGGAGTGCCAGCCAGGAATTCTAATCCTGGGTGGTACTTGAGCAGCTCTGTTGAATAGGAACCCCAATTTCCACATACACACACCATTAGCGGCTTTTCCCACGACAACCGACTATCGGGCCCACCAGTAGACGCACCATGCAGAAATGGCGCGAAGTCATCACGCTCGATGAAGTCGTTCTTGGGTTGTTTCACCTACAAAAATGAAGGCGACCGCCGTTAGCACACTCGCACGACGCGACGCATGTGCCACCGAGGAGGCCAATTCACGTACTACTCTAAAGAAACGCTCGACTTCGTCAAACGGAGCGAGCTCCTTGAGCCAGAACGGCACAAACATGTCCTTGGTGATCTTGAGCGAGTCGTCGGTGGCGGTCGGGCTGGGCATCTCGCCATTGTTGGCTGACGAGAGGATACGTCGAAAAAACGGCGCGTTGAAAAACGACGGGAAGCCACACAGGTCCTTTGTGATGGCCACAAAGTCCTCGACTTTCATGCCGTCCGGGAAGTCGCGAAAACGCGTCTCAATATCATTCTACGTGAAAAAAAATTCAGCTTTGTCAGTGATACCGGTTCATGTCAAGACAGTCATGCCACAAATTAACCCATCGTACCGTCTTACGAGCGATGGCGTCCGTCGAGAGTCCACGTAATCTGCCTCGTCGGCCCTCGCCCGGCACGTAGAATCGAGGGATCTTGGGGACGGCGTTGACCTCGGTCTTCTCCTCGGCCGGCACACTCGCAGGTTCCATGACTTGGTCGGCGTCACCCATCACGACATCCGGCACGCCGCGCTTCTCCAGTTCCGCGAGCGTCTGTAGGTCGTCACCAAACAGACTGACCAGGTGATTCTTCTTTCGTCCGTGGAGAAGTGGCGAGTTGCTCGCGGACGACGACGGCGAGCCGCCACCGAAATGGTGGTAATTCGGCGGTCGCTTCGGACTGCGCGACGGTGAGTCGGCGCCGACGCCGTGGTGGCTACTCGCGAGCATCGCGTCGAGCGGGATCTCCTTTCCGCTTCGAATGTCTTCCACAAGCCCGTGGATCATCTCCTTGGTGCCGTCCACGTTGAGCCACTGGCGGAACAGTTCCTCCATCTTCATGCGTCCGCTTGGACACAGGTGGGCCGACTCGATCTCCGACATGCGGAACGCGGCCTCCGACGTGCCGACGCTGCTGCTGGGCGAGCTCATGGCTGAGTCGGCGCCGCCGTCCGTGTCCATCTCGAGCGACATGGGCCGCGCCATCGTAGGCAGGGGGAAGTCGGGTTGTCCGGTGTGGGGTCACTCCCTCTCTCTCGCTGGGGCGGGAGTCTCTGCTGCCTCGTCCGCAAACGTCAGCGTCCACGCTATGCAGCGCTGGGGACAGAGGACACGGAGGGCTGGGGGAGTGTCTGCGTGGTGTGGGGTGCCGCGTCCTGCGTCCGTCGGGGGCGAAGAGAGGCGGAGAGGGGAGGCAGGAGGAACGGCGGGGGTGAATGAAGCTTCAGCTCGTGTGTCGGCCAAACTCGTGACGTGAAGGAAGAGAGGGGACCGGGCCTAAACGAACGTCGACGTTGGTTATGGTGGTCCCGCGTTGGAATAGGTCGGTCACATCATATACGGGACAAGCGCAACCATTGGCTGAAAGGGACAGATGACGCTGCATATCGCGCCAGTGCGAGGCCGAGGAGTTTGCCATTAGGGCGAATTAGCCTACGTATGTCACATGCTGGGTAGAAAGGACAATGTGAACTAATTAGTATGTCCCGAATTGGAGACAGCGGATTCGGGATACGTGCCATCCTCCAACCACCAAGCGGTGCAAAAGGTGGATAGATCACCAAGCGCGAGGTGCCCGCGAGCGAGGACGACGAGCGAGCCAGCGACGACCCCACGCGACCTTGCGCGAGCGACGATCATGTGGAAGCCAGGAAGCCAGAAGCCTGGAGGCCAGAAGCCGAAGACTGCGGCTCCGAAGGGCGAGAAGAAGCCGCGCGACGATGACAAGGTGGACGGCCTCAAGAGCGGCCCGAACGAGCCGCGGCCGACGACCAAGTCGGCGCTCTCCACCAAGACGCTGGCCATGAAGGTACACCGGTGGCCCTGCTATCATGGATCCTCTGTATAGTTGATATTGACAATCTCGATGGTGCTCTGTACTGTAGTTCATGCAGCGCAAGAAGAACCATGCCGAGGAGAAGCGCAATGCCATTGAGCAGCAGAAGCGCAATGACACGTGGGTCATCGATGACGAAGAAACGGCAGTGTGCGTACTCCACGTGGCGAGTATACTCTATGTGATCCGTTCGCTCACGCTACGTTGTGTTGTGGTCCATTGTACAGTCGGTTAGTGTGCACGCGCGACGTGCCCGACCCGTCGGTTCTGCCCATCTTTGGTCGCCGGTCGTTTGGCGGATTCAACAAGGGCGTCGAGGTACGCAATGTGTCGAGTATTGGTGGTGTGGTGCAATGAAGCAGACTCTGACCCTTGGCCGTGTATACATCCAGGACGAGTACCGTGAGGTGTCGCGCCAGTCGAAGTTTGCTGCGTCGGAGGAGCGAGAGTTGCGTGAAGAAGTCTCAGCGCAAGAGATGGCTTCGCGTATGATCAAGTACACGGGTCTCATGCGTGGACCTCAGGGAAACCGACCAGTGAAGAAGCAGCGGAAAGCATAGACAGCACGCCTTCTACGCGCAAAGGAACCGATAGAGCTTTGTCAAACCAGGAGTGCGCGTGGTCCGAATGTTGTGCGGACAGCACGAGCTACGTATGCGTGCGGATAATTCGATGGACTATAATTTATTGGCGATAGAAATCGAGTTTTTGGATCAATCGTCGTCTTCATCGCTCGCGCTCTCGTCGCTGAAGTAGTTCCCCACTGCTTTCCGCTTTCGGGGGTGCTTGGCTGACGATTCGGCTTGTTCTTGCAGTACAGCAGACGATGGGTATGCAAGGAGAGACAGCGAAACGTAGTCATCACCGTCGACGGGAGGGGCCCTGCAGTGAACCCAGGAAAAGAGCGAAGGTTGAGTATCGCAGTGATGTCCACACGTTTGAATAGATGACAATCGTCAGCACGTACAGCAAGTTGACGACGCCTTCATCGTCAAAGTAGTGCAGCCGGTCGTTTGCGTCGTATCCCTTCTTCTTTTTCTTGAGCTTTTTCTTTGGAGCTGGTCGCTCTCGCGCGCCAAGCACGTTGCGAGGACAATTGTACGAGAAGTGGCCGTACTCGCCACATTCAAAGCAGCGGCTCGCCGCACCAGGTACCACTGCTGCATACTTGCGTTTACGCTGGAACTCCTGCGACCGTCCATTGTCACGAACGATAGAGCACGATAGTTTGAGGCCCTCCAGTTCGGTGTCGTGCATCTCCTCGACCGCGCGAGCGCAATCCTCGGCTCGCGCAAACTGCACGAACGCCACGCCGCGACTTTTGCGCGTCTGCTTGTCCTTCAGTATCGTCACTCGAGCGAGCTTCCCGAATTGCGAGAAGAGCTGAGCGACGTCACTGTTCGTGTACGCGTACGGCAGCATCGACACATACGCAGTGGCCTGCACGGAAGATGACGACGACAACGACGCGGAGCTGTTCACATCGAGCTCCTCGACGGCTCGCTGCACTTGACGCGTGGCTTGCACTGCATTACCTGTTGCACGGTCATTTTGTGCCTTGAGACCCGACTCCGCGCTCGCCAGCTTTGCGGTCAGCGCCATGGCGACGCGCTGCGCGATCTGCCGCGGACTCTCCTTCGCGCCATTCACATTGTCCATTCTCTTCCGATAGTGACGCGTGCTGCCATCAGCAAATCCCATGAAACTAAGCTAATACCTAGTCAGCCTTTCGGTTCGTTCCGGCGAGCTCATATTGGCTTGGCTTGGCTCGGCTCGTGGAATGTTGAAGCGGCACCTCTCAGGCGCGAGACAAAGGAAACCTCGACGACGACGCGTCGGCGCCCCGACGCCGCTCCTCTCCCTTCCTCGCGCGCTACGATGTGGGGCGTCGCAGTCGGCGTGCTTCTCATGGCCGCTGGAGTCGTGCTCGCCACCATCGGTGCTGGCTCGCTGGACGCCGCCCGGACGCGTCAAGTCACGGCGATTCAGAACGCGTTTGTGACGTCGCCATCGAGCGCTGCGTACAGCGCATTCACGGGTGTCGGCTCGTTTGGGTACGCAATGGACGAGCCTGTGTGCACGAGTGTGTATCTGTGGAACCTCACGAACGCAGCGCGCGTGTTGGACGGCTCAGAGCAGCCCAAGGTGGCCCAGATCGGCCCGTACGTGTACGAGAAGTCGACGCGCAAGGTCAACGTGACGTTCCACACGACGCTGCCGGCGAGTACAAAGGGCGCAAGCACAGTGACTACGCCAGGAAGTGACTTTGGGTTCGTGAGCTACGGAGTCACGTCGTCGTACGTGTTCGTGCCAGAGCGGTCGAACGGCAGTGAATCGGATCTCGTAGTCACGCTGAACGCGACGTACGCCCGCAAGCTGACCAAGTACCGGTCGCTTGGGTATTCGGAGAGGCTCCTCGTCGCAGACTACGCGCAGCAACACATACAGGAATACTATCGGCACTTGCGGCAAGAGTTTGTCGCCGACACAAAGCAGCGCGGACTCCAGTTTTTCCTCCCGAACGCGATTGAGACGGTTACGAAGGAGAGTGTCGGCCCAGCGATCGTGCGCCAGCGCGAGCGAGTAGACTCGGCAAGTATCCCCGCAAATTTAGTGAGAATGTACGCGGTGGCGCGGACGGAGGCGATCCCTCAAGTGCTAGGTGACGTCAGGAAAGACATCTCAGACCGGTTTCTTCCCGGCATCTTGCAGAACCAGTTGGGGGCCGCCAAGGACCACGCGCTCCCACGTGTTCTGTCCAATCTGTTGACCAGACTCAAGGTCGAAGCTGTGCCGATGTTGCTGCAGAAGCAAATTCAGACGCAGAACATGCGGCAAGTACCTGCAACACTCAACTCGCTCGCTCCGAAACTCCCGCAACTGGCATTCCCGTACGCGATGCAGGAACTGTACGAGCGGGCTTGCCTGGAAGCTGTGCCGTTCATTTTGAGAACGATCAAGCTCGAGATCATCGCGCGGGATATCGCAAGTAACCGAGTACAAGCCGACGTTGCGCAAGACAATGTCATCGAAACATGGCGACAGATCTCCTCATCCACCCTCGTTGACTTCGACTCGTGGATCGACGACAACCCAACCGGCCAGCCTCGCACAGGCTTCGAGCTGAGACCCACGACGACCAGTCTACAATTGAGCAAAGAAGTCGCGACGCTTCTCATCGGTTCGAAAACGTCAAACATGCGCTTCTCGATTGTTGATTACGATGTGGCCATGACTGCGACGTATCCCCTCGACGTGCCCACCAATACTCCAGTCGGGTTCGCCATTTGGAAGCAAGTCATCGCAATGAACGAGACCTCAATCGAGTACCTCATTGACGGCATCAATAAAGACGTCGCACGCACCGGCGATTACATCACCCGAGATCAAGTCATGTCCGTGCGAGATTATCTCCTGCAGTGGGCCAAGAAAGACGTCACCCAACGCGATCGGGAACGATTTTGGCGCCAGAATTACGCCAAGCGCACCACGAATTCAGATTTCAACGAACCCACGGTCGATCTAGATATCGAAAAGACGGGGATTCAAATGGGATTCAACCTACAAGTCGCTGGTGCTAGTACCAGTGGTGTCACTCCTGCAATCGCCAAGCAACTCTGGGATTCAAGCAATGGATTTGCGTTTACGAACATCCAGGGGTTCACGCTGTGGTACCGATCGTCCGTTCTGAACAGTGCTCCCGCCAGTCAGACCCTACTGGCTGGTGTCACGGGACTCACAAGTAGCCAGGTGGTGGAAGTATCGACTTGGATCAGTGGGCTACTCAATGACGGCTTCATCACTCGGCGCGCGCTTCGCCATTGGACGGACGGCACTTGCCGCGACGTCTTCAAACTGCAGCGCACTGCCTGCTTGTTATATGACTTGGAACCGCACATCGCTGGCACTCAATCGGGCTTCGAGATGAATCCGTCGGCGGACAGCTCGATTGTCGTTGCACAGGCTCTACGGGAGGAACTGTGGGACAAGTCGAAAAGTTCATCGTTTCTGAACGTCGTCCAGGAAGCGGATTTCACATCTGGGTACGGGTGGTGGCTGCGTGCTGTGCGGGTGAACAATTCGGTCGATATAGTGACTGCCTTTGCGACGTCTTACCCGACGTTCACGACTTCGGGTGCGACGGGAATTATCGGGTGGCTTCGCAAATGGTTCTCAAACTCGCTCCACATTCTCAACATCCAAAATTGGTGGCGCACAGCGACGTGTCTTTTACGAGACGAACTGTCGAGAACGTCGCCAACGTCGACGTCCACAGCGTCGTTGCCCACGTGCTCGCCATCGTATCAGGAGACTGAGAAGTCGTCAACAGCGATAATCGCTGCAGCCGCGCAATCGCCATTCTCAACAACCGAGCGAGTCCTGCAGGTCTCGGAAGCAGCGTGTACTTTGGATTCAGCCTCGTCAACCTACACCAAGACCATCTCCACGTATGAACTCACCGTTCGAGAGTACTCCTGTGACGCCTTCTCAACTGAAATGTCCGACGACCACGACATCACTGACTACAAAACGGGGTTTGAGCTGGCGCCTTTACTCACCAGTGCAGATGCGGCGCTGAGACCATCGCTAGCAGCAGTGTCTACGCTGTGGGACGCGACAAACACGTTTTCGTTTCTGCACAAAGATGGTTACAAGAAGTGGGTCTTCGATTATCCCACCTCTGCAGCGACTCGCTCAGCGTTGCTGGATGGAATCAACGCTCGAATCTCTGATGCCTGCACCCAGTTAACTGGCACCGGAATTCGATCCGCGATCTTCAATGTGACTCTCATCGGAACTAATGCGAGCTGCGACAAAGTCACGGCAGACCAAGTCGACACTCTGCAGAAGTGGGTCGCCTCGAACGCAGGCTCTACATGGGTGGAGAGTGCGCTGCTCGATCAGTGGAGGCGAGGTGAATCTAGTGCCGGCATGGACATCGAGCCGTACCGTCCGGGCGTCCAGGATGCGTGGGAGCTCTCCGCTGGCTGTGAATGTGCGCTGGCAACTGACGACGGGATGAACTACTCTATTCCACGGGCAGCTCTCACACTTTGGGACGGCGAAACTCATACCGCCTCGTTCCTGACCACAGCGGGCTACCAGCGGTGGCTCGCCATTTCGAGTGCAAGTGCGTTTGGGGATACAAGTGCAACTGCCGCGTGGAAAGACGAGATCGCTACCGCGTGTGGGCTGACCAAATGGGACCCATGGCTTGACCGAGTCGCATCTTGGTTGGAAGCCTGGAGAGACAATGAGCACCTGCTGCGCGATGTGCTGGGGCACTGGCTCCATGGAACTTGCTCGACGCCGTCTTCACTTCCGACCGTCAGTGTGGTCTCGGAGCCGGCGCCGATAGTCGAAACTGTTACGAGTTGTCCCACCGTCGTGGATCGCTACAGAATCGTGCTGAATGATTCACTGGACAGCATCTTGCAGGCTGCTTCGCGCCCGAGTTTCGACGCGTTCTTCGACCCTGACGTCGTAGAAAAGACCGCACAGATCCAACCCTCGATGGTCGTAGAAGAGACCGAGAGCGTCGTCGAATGCGACTTCGTTGCCACGAACCAGTTCACGCAAACGACAACGACCCGCGTGACTGTAAAGGAGTACCCGTCTTGCAACTTTCTGCGCGTTCTCGCCGAGGGAACCACTTCTGCCGTCCCGATCGTTCAGGAAGAAACGCACTTCGAGATGAATCGAACGACAGACACGTCCCACGTGTCGATGGAGGTCGCGCTCGCCTCGTGGCTGGAAGGCACCAGTGACTGGGCATTTACAAACGTCACGGCCTTTCTACTCAAGTGGCAGCCTGCCATCCATCGAAGTGGCGCCCTCGCAGCTCTCGAGACAGAGTTGAATACAGCAGTCACCTCGAGTGCGCCGAGTGCGCTGGACAGCGTGACCGATTACTTGGAAATGTGGGAGACGAGCTCCAGTTCGGTTCGAGAAATCGCCAAGGCGTGGCTCGTGAGTTCGAGCCCGTACTACGATCTTGACCCAAGCACAAGCGGTTCACAAGGAGGCTTTGAGTTGTTTACGTCAAGTGGATGGCGCAAACTCGTCGGCACGTCTGCTGCAGCGTTACCGACTCCGGACCAAGCCCAATACCTGTGGGATCCGAGCAACGAGTACTCGTTCCTCAACAAAAACACCGAGTTGTCGAGTGGGCTTCCCGTCGGTTTCAGTGCGTGGCGAGAGATGTACGATGGCGTTGACTACAGTTCCGAGCGCCTCGTCGCCAAGTATCCCGCTGCGGCGACCGTTGAACGAGACCAGAGCATGGCCCATCAGCTGACGGACTCGAATCGCGACCTCCTTCTCGCACTTATTATCAAGGCAACAGCGCTGAAGAAGACGGAAATCCAAGGTGTGGCCTCGTGGCTGATGGCGTGGTCTGAGAACGGCGTCTTACGCGATTATCTCCTGGAGCTTTGGGCAACAGGGCTCACACCGCGAGGCGAACGAGATGCACAGATCGATTTGACCCGCTTCTTGCTGCCTCGACTCGGGCTTCAGCACCCGCCTTCGGCCTCGAATAATGCAGACCGACTGACCACAATGGCCGAGTCTGTGTTGGGATCGATATCGAAAGCCACACGCAAAAAGCTGTGGGACGTCAGTACGCCTGGGTCCCTGCTCAACCCTTCAACACGAGACGTCTGGTGCCTGGTTGATTTGACCACAGTCGGCGTCTGCCCTCACGTTCTCAATGAGATTGGCAAAGTAAACGAGTCCAACTACCAGAGCTTCGTATCCGTCGTGCAGCCAGTCACCCAGGACGTGGAAACGGTTTCACGGTCGTCGAATTTCACGTCCCTCGCTCTTCAGTTCTTCGATCGTCAGTTCGGGCTCACCACCGACCAGGCAGTAGTCGCAGCCACTTGGTTACGCTCGCTTCCGACGACGTCGGTTTACTTCCAACTGCTTCAGCTGCAGCGGTGGTGGTCTCCAGCCGATGAGCTTGCGAACGTTGACCCACTCTGGTTCGGCTTTGGTCTGTCGACAGTGTTCCCAGCGGATACAGGCCCAGTGAGCAGACGAGCGAGCGTGGACGATCTGGCCGCAAACCCCATTGATATGGGCCCTGCAAAGTGTGCTGTCTCGCCCGATTTGGTGCTGGTGTTGTGGAGTCCCGCGAGTCCGAGCTCATTTGCGCACCCGAGCGGGCTCCAAATGTGGCTCACGTACGCAAATCAAGCTCCCCCACGTGACGCCAGTGCCTTCGCCAAGACTCTCTCGGACGCGGATTCGAAGACCGGGGTGTTTCTGAAGGAGATCCAAACTGCGTCTGCGACTTGTACCGTGGAGGCCTTTGCAAACTGGCTTGTTTCGTGGGAGCAGCACCCTTCCACGAGACAGTTCGTCGAGAGCCTATGGTACCAACCGTCGTCGACTCCTTCCTCGCCGCTGAAATACGTCGTCGCCCCGAGTTTGTTGCTGCAGGCTTTCCCACTGGATACTGCCGTCTCAGTGTCGTCGCAGGGTGACGTACCACTTCAGTTACTTGCGAACGTCGGTGAGCTGCTTCTTGACTTCAACGAGACGGAAGCGCTGGCAAACCTTACCAACGGATTGCCCGTGTGGAGAGCCATGCTTACCAACTGCACGTCGTCGGATCTGGTGTCGCTCAAGTGTGTTGCGTCGAAGCAGTCGACGCAAGCATCAGTGGTCGCAACTGTAGCATCGAGAGAACTCACAAGCCGCTTGACAAACCGACTGCAGCAACTCTACCCGGCGCTCGGCGCGACACAAGCGGCGCTGGACCAAATCGTACAGTCAAGAGTTGCTCCGTGGCTGCTCTACTGGCTCGACCATACACTGCTTCGACAGTTCGTGGTCGCAGCGGCAGCTCAGGTCGACTCGTCCCTGTCGAGCCAAGTGAGCGCGGTGCCGTACAGCGATTTTGCGGCCATCCAATTCGCGAGTGCGACGATCTCACAGATCCAGTACACTCTGCCCGCCTACGCCCCCGACCCGAAAACGTATATGGAGCATCTTGGCGTCGCGTCCGAGCGACTGACCCGATCGCGGCTCACGTTCGACGCTGGAATTGTGACTATTGCGTCCGCAAATGTCACGGGCTTCCGCGGATTCGGAGAGTTGTTGGCCTTCTGCAAGTGGAACGACCACGACCGAATTTATGCCTACGATGCGGTGACCGCGTGCGCGCTTCCTTCCACCTACGCGGTGTCCAAAAGCGAGGCGACTGCGATCCTAGCGACTTTCAGCGACACGACCCTGTGGGTACCGACGATGGCTTCTGGATTACCCGTGAAGCGAGTGGTACTCTTGCTCGATGGGTTTCTCGCTCAGCCGTTTGCATCAGCCGACGAGTGTGTGTTCTTGATGGATGAGATCGCAAGCGCATTCTCGCTGTCGGCCGCTGTCAAGCAATCGGCCTGCAAAACGACTGCAGACGGCGTTCTTCTCAACCTTCCGCAGCTTGCTGCCATGGGATTTGGTGCTACGTCACTCGCCAGAATCAAGGATTTTCAAGCATACTTGCACCACGTCGCGACGAAATTCATCTACGAGCCAAGCGTGGTGGGTCTTCCTGCTCGCGATCTGTACGCCGACGATCTCGCGAGTAGTGTACCGACGTTAGCCACCTGGACCGAGTATCCTGTCGGCGGTTACCTCACGGCTCAGCCCGTGTCAAAAGCTCTCGCCACAACTGGCAATGGCAAATCGCTGTGGAAGACCGACGACACCATTTCAGATCCCGTGGAGATGACATATCTCGTGCCACTACGCAACGACGCCTCCACTCTGTACAAGAATCGAGGGCGATCGCTCGGCGAGCTTGTCGCGGTCAACGGCTCAGCGACGATGACTGTTCTCGGGTCGTCTTTCCCGCTGAGTCTCCCGCGGCTGACGGACGGCACGCAATTCACGACGGCTATACTCACAGCGGCGTCGCCGCCGGCAAAGCTCCAGTTCTACTGGGAGCACTCTGAGCGGATCGTGCAGCTCAAGTTCTTGAAAAACGTGACTCGCTTTGGTGTGCCTCTCATGCGGTACACGGCGGAGAGTTGGCAGGACCCAACCAGCCTTCCAACCGGACTGGACGCAGCCGCTGCGGCTGATCCCACCACACCGGTGGGCTGCGTCAACATCAGCTCTCTTGCCGACGACCTCCCAATTGTGTTGGATACAGCGCCGGCGACACCACCCACCAGCACGTTTGAGCCAAGCCGAGAAACGGCGGTGGACATTGATCCCGTGACAGGAATGGCCTTCCATCGCCGTATCTCGTGGCAGCTCACAGCGAGAGTGAGTCCGCCTGATGCTAGCAGCGACTACTGGCACAGCAAGATGGTGGCGTGCTGGCTGCCCGTGATGTGGGTCCGCGAACAGCTCAGCGTGTCACCGTCCAATGCCGCGACGTTTATCAGCACGGCAGTCAAGTCGGGTCCGTTCGCGACCGAAAAGCTTGCTGTGTGGGGCGTCGTCGGTGGCTGTGTGTACATTCTTGTCGGCGCGGCCGTCGCTTTTGTCTACACCAAGAGAGCGAGGATGATGCGGCTGCGCAAGCTCCAGAGCGTGATGCCATCAGCATTTACTCCTGCAGGCAAGAGCGACCCAACAAAGTCGACGGAGGCGACCACGGCCGAGGAGTCCAAGCAGATCAGCGCCCATGTGCTCGAAACCTCGGACGTCAACTTCTCACCGGCCGAGTTGTTAACTACTTCTATCAACACATCGCCCCGTGCGAGGAAGCGCACGACGTCGAGGATCCCGACGATCGTTGAGGTTGTCGAGGATACGGCCGACGTACACCAGGCATAAAGTGATGCTGGGTCTCAGATCAGAGATCGCAAGCAAAAAATGCCCATGCACGACTGGACGTTATTTTTGAGCTCGGCTAAATGGAGACGGCGCGGCGTCTCTGGCGTCGGCAGCCGCCGCTAGTTCAAAAGTGGTCAACGCTGGCTGCCAGTATCTCTCACCGTCGTGTTGAGAGCGCACACAAGATCAAGATGACTGGACGCAAGGGGGCGCCGTCGACGTACGATCAAATGCTGGCCGAGATTGAGTTGGATGACGAGGCCGGCAATGCGCAAGCGGTGGTGTGGGTGAGGAAGACGCCTAAAGCCCGCAGAGCGGAGAGTAAATCGAGCGAGAAGGATCGTTTCCCCGCAAATCCCACGAGTAAAAGCGTCGACGCCATCGGAACGAGCGACTTGTCTAGTGGGTCAAAGGCGGGAGACGCGGAGGATTTCGATGCATCGCGTCGTCGATCGTCATTCCCTCCGGCTCCACGCAAGACATCAAGCAGGCGAAGCAGCAAGAGTCACAATTCGGAGCGCGACGTCAAGGATGGATCAGACGAAGGATCGGGCGAAGAGAAAGAGGCTCACGTCCGACACAAAGACGAATTCGGAAGCCCGACACTGTCAGCGGCCGTACGGGGAGACCATCAGCTCGAGGCGAACGCGTTGCGGTCGTTTTTGACGCGTGCCCCAAAGCAAGGAACACCAGCGATTCGGGTACGATACCGGCACGGAAGTCGAGAGGATTGTGCTGTTCAAACTGACCGTGGAACGCTTCCTGCAGTGCTTTATGCAGCGCGACCGCCATGGCCGAAATCGTCTCCACCCTGTGTTTCGTTTCTTTCTAGAAGACAGCAAGCAGTTTCTGCTCAGCGCTCAGAAGCGGAACTCGAACAAGACGTCCAACTACCTGCTCACGATGGACGACACACCGACAGACCGCCGTTCAGCGCTTGTTGTCGCCAAGCTTCGAGCAAACTGGTCGGGCTCCGAGTACATGATCTTTGACGATGGACTGAGTCCCAGCAAGACAGCGTTGGACGCGAGCGTACGTAGTATCCTCGGCTTCGTCGAGCTTGCGTACGACGAAATGGGTCCAGGCCGAATGAATGTGCGCATTCCTGCGGTCCAAGAGAGCGGTGCATCGTCCCAGTGGAGAGATAATTGCACGGAGACCGACGGCAGCCACCGCGCGGCCTTCGATGCAGGCATTGACAAGTCCGCGCTGCTGCTGCGCAACAAGCGCCCACAGTACGATGCCGTCTCGGGCGGCCACGTGCTCGACTTCAAGGGCCGCGTGACGATGCCGTCCATCAAGAATTTCCAGCTGCAGAGCGATGTACGTGAAGCCAGCAGTCTCATCCATGCAACTGCCTGCCCGCGATGACTAAGTGCCGTGTGTGCTTTGTGCTAGGCCCATGGCGACGCGACCGTGCTCCAGTTCGGCCGCGTCTCGTGCCAGCCGCCGGGTCCGCACAGGCAGTGCAAGTGCCACAAGGAGACCTTCGCGCTCGACGTATCGCACCCGCTGAACCCCGTCCAGGCCTTCGCGATCTGCCTCGCGACGCTCGACTCGAAGGTCGCCGACGCCAAGGTGTTTGACAGCGTCGCCAAGCTGCTCAACCGGATGAGCTCCTGAGTTCTCTCATATCTCATATGGCTACGCACTATCAAATGACAGAATATTGGAAGTGTGGTCCACATGGAAATCGACCCTGTCGCCCGCAAAAACCCACCGGCCTCTATTTGTGTCCATTTTGTCCCCTCGTACCGCAGCATACGAGTTGTGTACCCGACCCGCAGGACCGGAAACCCAAAGGGGTCTAAATCTTTTACTATGGGATTTTAAACGGGTTGTTCAGATATGGGTTTGGAAGCAGAATATCTTGATCCGTTGACGGCCCGTGGGTCTGTCTCGCAACTGACTTGACCTCCCCGACGACAATCAACCGCCGCCGAATAATCCGACACGTCACGCTCGGGTCGGCAGAGTCGCACCAATTCCCCGTCGAGGACGAGTCCAGCCGCGCGCCGCC
>JAADVV010000207.1:0-22091 GCA_023335905.1 Pythium pyrilobum | reverse complement strand
TCTTCCTCCGCATCCCCATCATGGCTGCCTCCTCGTCCTCCGCGCTCGTCTTCGTGGCCGGCGCCGCCGTCGCCACCACCGCGCTCCACCTGCTCCAGCAGCCTCCGCAGGCCGCGTCCCTCAAGGGCGACGGCGACGCCACCAAGTGGACGGCCGAGGAGCTCATCGCGCACCGCCGCTCCATCTTCCCGGACCAGTACGACCAGTCCAAGACCGTGCCGCGCGACGTGCTGGACAAGATGCTGGCCGCCGCCAACTGGGCGCCGACCCACGCGCGCACCGAGCCGTGGCGCTTCGTGGTCTTCGCCACGCCCGAGGGCAAGCAGAGCCTCGGCCAGTTGGAAGCAGACCTCTACAAGAAGGTTTGTCCCGCCGACAAGTTCTTCCAGAAGAAGTACGACAAGAAGATTAAGAGCAAGATGGCGTCGTCGTACGTGATCGCGATTTGCATGAAGCGCCAGGCGAGCGAGAAGCTCCCCGAGATCGAGGAGATCTGCTCGGTGGCCTGCGCCGTCCAGAACATGCATTTGATCGCGAGCGCGCACGGCGTCGGCGCCTACTGGAGCTCGGGGCCGCCCATCTCCTCTGACGAGATGAAGGACTTCCTAGGGCTAGATGCCAAGGACAAATGTCTCGGCTTGTTCTACGTCGGCGTGCCAAAGGAAGGTCCGCACCCAAAGGGCGCGCGCAAACCCATCGCCGACAAGGTCACGTGGAAGTAGGTGTCTTTCTCCATGGATAGATAGACACAAGACTAGGTACACAAATCCAACCAGTCGAAAGTACGTACTGTAGTAGTGTACTCGTTCATTTGGAACCAAACTCTTTCTCCCACTTGCTGAAGCGCACGAGCTGCTCGCGACTGACCGATTTGCTCACGTTCTGTAGTGCCTCGAAAAAGTCGCTCCTAGTCACGACGAGCTGCTGCGTTTCCAATGGCATCGCGCCGTCGCCGTCGCCGCCGCCCGCTAGCATGCGCCGACTGAGCTGGCTCAACACGTCCGGCGTGTACAGCCGCTTGACGGGCATGCGCTTCGCTGTCTCGCAGACGTTAGTGATGTCGTCACCGCTATAGCCCTGCGGGAATTTGCACAAGAGTGTCGTGCTTTAGTCCCATCCACATTGTAAGTGACTCATGAAATCTCCACGCACCTTGGTCTTTGCGACGAGCTCCTCCACCTTGACGTCGTGGCCCAACTCCACCTTGCGCAGATTGAGTTGGAACAGTGCCCGCCGCGCTTCCTCCTCCGGCAGCGGAATGTAAACGCGCTTGGTCAGCCTCCGCCGCATGGCTTCGTCTAGCTCCCACGGCAGGTTGGTCGCTGCAAGCAGCATCACATGAGCGTTGTCCGTTTCGCTGGACGGGACGCCATTGATCTGGATGAGCAACTCCGTCTTCACTCTGCGGATGCACAGAAGGAGAAAGGATCAATACCTCATTTGATTTGTGCACCGAACGCTACCAAGCGAGCGACAGACCTGCGACTTGCTTCGTGTTCGTTCGCAGCGCCTCGAGCCGAAGCGATCGCGTCGATTTCGTCCATGAAAATAATCGCCGGCGCGTAGTAGCGAGCCATCTCAAAGAGAATGCGCACGAGCTTTTCCGAGTCGCCTCGGTACTTGGACGACAGCGTTGACGCCGACACGTTGAAGAACGTGAGCCCGCACTCGTTCGCGACCGCCTACACAACCATCCACCGACGTCAGTTGAATTGCGAAGCGAACGTCGTCGCAGGATCCTAAGTGCGTACTTTTGCGAGTAGTGTCTTGCCAGTCCCCGGCGGACCAAACATGAGAATGCCACTGCAGTGCTTCAACAGACCGTCCTGTTGGGAGAGATGCCTGTCAGTATCAGTCGCATACTATACGCGATACACCACCCGCCCCTACTATACCATACCTTGAAGAGATGCGGCGCAATCTGCGGTAGCATGACGGCTTCTTGTAGTAGCTGCTTCGTGTGCTCGAGCCCTGCGATGTCGTCAAATCTCGTCGGCTCGCCGCGGTCAACGATCTCACGCTCGATCGACTCAATGAGTTCTTGGTCGGCCCAGCCACTCTCCTTGGCCACGTCAGAGTACTTCTTCCTGCCAGCGATCATATCCGAGTCGCTTGACGGACTTTTTTTAAGGGGCTCGTCGGTCTCGACCTTTTTCGTCGAGCCCGTGGAGACGCGGGGCCGCCGGCGCGTGAGCGACGCCTCCGCTGTGCTCTTGTACGACGTTCCGTATCGCGCCACGACGTTCTTGGATACGTTTTCTGGGCTCAATTAACGCGATTCATCAGCGGATGATGACTCAGTTGGCTCTTTTTGCGAAGGGCTTCGTCGATTGGACTGTACCTTTGTCCTTTTTGTCCTTGGCAATGCCTCGGCTCGTCGATGAAGCCATTGACGCTGCACGCCGCGTCGTCGCAGAGCGAGACGCTATCTTTGAGCTGCAATACAACCGACAAAAAGGGCACTTCGTCGTCTGCACAGATGCATCTCTCCTCTCTCCGCTGAGTTTCACGACACGCACCTAGTAGAAGCTTCGGGTTTTCGGGCCCACGCAGGCAGTCGCTTGTCCATGGCAAGATTGCGCATCACGTTTGGCGGTCCATCGCGGCCCTGCTGGTCCACATCCATGGGCTCAGCCGCGTCGCTCATCGTCTTTCTCATTCGGGCACTGCTACGGCGCGTCACGGGCGATGCTGCTGGCGCGGGGGCGGGCCGCAGATCCCACGCGGACCGCTTCGGCTCGGCGCGCTGCCGCCGCCGCTCCTGCACTTTCTCGGCTACGGCGCGCAGATCGTGGAGCGTCTTCTGGTACAGCACGAGCACGGCGTACTCCTGCTGGAGTTCCTGCAGAAACTGTGTGCGACACAAGGGTGTCAGCACAGTTCACAATGCGGCCGCCTCCCTCTCGTGCATCTCGCTCACCTGTCGCACGTCGGGCGTTGCGAACGCGCCGTGGCGCTTAATATCCTGCAGCACGGCGCGGAACTCGGGCACGCCCGTTTCGTACTCGCCCAATAGACACAGCTCCCGCGCGCGCAGCAGGCGGTGGCGCAGCTCCGCGCGCTGGGCGGCGACACGCAGGTCGTGGTCCATTTCTCCCCTCTCCAATTGCGCGAATATGGCTGAGTCGGTCGGTACGAAATGTAGCGTCTTTTGAATTTTGAACCACATTGAAATGGAGATCTCGGATTGGAAGATAATTGACTCATTGATGATTGGTTATTACTGTTTTAATTGAGGTTTTACGAACTTCTCTCGCGTCATAACGAGGTTTTTCGTCCTCACGCGCACGTGTAATAAGCGAACACGCGTTGCCGTCAGCAGCAATTGAGCTCCTGGGCGGAATTGCGGAATTGCAGCGAGAACGACCAAGCGGGAGAAGGCAATTACAGAGCTATGGCGCTGACGGAACTGCAGATCGTGGCCGGAGTCATCTCGGCGCTGACGCTCGCGCTGCTGGGCGTGGCCGTCAAGGTCTGGTGGCCCAAGAAGGTGGACGAAAACGACGCGTCACTCGACGCCATGATCAACGGCTTCGACTTTGAGCTGCCGGAGGAGGTGGAGCAGTATCGCCAGTTCCGCGAGGAGCACCCGGATGACGTGGACGCGTGCTTCCAGGCGCTCTTCCGCCGCGCGGTCGCTGACATCCCGCTCATCCGCAAGATCCAGTCGGAGAGCGCCGGCATCCAGCGCCTGAAGAAGAACGACATCCTCAAGGACGGCTCGTTCCTCAGCTACAAGATGGCCGAGGTACGAAGAGAGATTGATGCGCCGCGACTCGTGTGCGAGTGATGGAAGCTGACGCGAATGGTGGTCTATGTAGGAGCTGATCAACGAAGAGATCAACGACATTCGCCGCGAGGCCGAGGAACTCAAGCCAGGTACGAAAACGTCTGCCACGATGAGGAAACGCTTGGTCAACATGAGCGCGGCAGTTCACGGCGTCGTTTGCACATTTTCCTCTTGATTAGGCGAGGGCTGGCCGGACCGCATTTTCCCACAGGCGGTGCAGTTTATGAATCACATGGCCGAGCAGCAAATGATGGCGCAGCGCAAGGCCGCGGAGGCGCAGATGCAGGCCATGCAGGCCCAGATGCAGGCCCAGGCGCAGGTGGAGGCACAGGGCGAGGAGGACACAGCGGACGACGACGAAGGTCTTCGAAAGAGAAAGTAGAGTTTGTGAGTGTGTGTCGCGGAACCGAAAATGGCAAGACGATAGAGCGAGCTGCCTCTAGTCTCGATGAGTGTCGCCCTTGAGCAGCGTCTGGACGTGGGCCATGTGCCACTGGGTTTCTTGTTGGAGCTTCTCGACGGTCTCCGTAGAGAGCGCCCCTTCGCTGTCGTCGTCTCGGCCGTACAACGCAGCCGGTAGGTGGGCCAGCACGGTCCCGCGCTGTTGCGAGCCACCGTCGACCTTGGCTCTGTTGAGCTCCTGGCGGATGGTGATCTTGTGGAGCTCTCTCGCGACGAGAAGCTGCTGTTCCAACTGCGACTGGTACCGCCGGAATCGCTGCTCGTGGGTCGCGAACGCCCACTGCGCAAAGTCGTTTGCGATAGCGAGATACCGTTGCTGCAGTGGCGACGCCGAGTCGCTCGTGCAGCGGCCGACGGCGCCGTCGCGGTACGTGAACGTGCAGTCGTCCCCATAGTCGGTTGAGGCGACTTGAAGAATCGTTCGGTCGGTGAAGACGACGCGCACGCGGCCGTCCGAGAACGCGCGGAAGCGGCCCGCGTCGTTGGTCAGATCCTCCACGACAGACGCAGGTTCACTGTCGGTAGCGGCTGAGGCGACAGTGTGTGTGAGTCGACTGCGGTCGAGATCGAGGGAAACGTCGCTGCACGTCGCGTGGTACAGCTCGGCCGCGTGGTGTAGACACCTCCTTGTTCTGAAGAGAAGAGGGGGTGAGCTGACCACTGTATCACGACTTCTACACACAAAACCTCCGCCCACTCACCTATGGAAGTCGTGCCCGAACAGATCCAGTTCCAGCGGCATGGTCTCGACTGTGAACTGCATGGCGACGGCGCCCGCCGCGTTGAATGCGCGGAAGAACACGCGATCGCACTCGATGACCGGCGCCATCCTGACGCCGCCACGACTCGCGCCGTCCATTACCTGGTGATGGATATGAGAAACGTGAGTATCACTCCATGATCACGCACTTTTACATGGAAACCCCTACCAGCACTGCGGGGATCGCGTCGTCGTGAGCCACGACCACGTCCAGTCCATCGACCTCCTCGGCGGCCACGAGCCGATCCATCGACCGTGACATGCCTCGCACCCAGCGCGCGATAGCTTCCACACTGACTTCCTCCGCCGCGAGCGAACCGCCAGTGGACGCCGCGTCGTCATCGAAAAGCCGTCGGAACGTCGGCCGCGCGTCGAACGCACCATTGGGCGGCAAACTGAACGCTGAGAGATCGCCATGCCGCCTCTCACAGCGGAACGTGTCCGCTCTCGATCCGCGAGCGATCCGCGCACGCAGCAGGAGCTGCACTGGGAACGCGAAGCACTCGGGCGTGCCTCCGATCGGGAACGTCTGCTCGACCCACGCGTGCTGGACGTCTAGGTCGCTCTCGCTCTTGAGTTGCATCGGAAACCTTGCAAATACTATCTTCCCACTCGCATGTAGCTGGACGCGCGCAGATCCTTCCATCGACTCGACCTCAAAGAGCTGTTCGCGGTCGTTCCAGAGTCCTCGCGTGGCGTATGACTCGGCCGTCGGCCAGCACACGGTCGATCGGTTCCGCGGCCGCCCGCCGCTCAGCGTGGCGCTGGAATATCCTGCAGCATAGTGAAGGTACGGCAGCAGTTGGCAGTCGCTCGCGCACGACGCGTAGCGGTTGCGGAAGCGAATGGTCGTGCCGACGAGGTCGCGGTGCGCCGACAGCAGCGTCGGCGTCAGGTGGCGCGACGGACGGCCGCGCGGACCGACGTACGCGTATGCGTGGCCATTGGGCTCGAGCACGACCACGTGTGTGTCGTGGGTGCACAGCGTGAAGCAGCCGACGGCCGTGCCGTCGCGTAGCAGCGCCAGTCGCGGCGGCGACGTGTACGTCATGAGTACAGTACTGTACTCAGTCGATCAGCCGACAGACGCGCTGCCCGCGCTTTTGCGGTCAAAAGTATTCACCAGTGCTTCAGTTTTGACCGCCACATTACCAGCCATTTGCAAAACCAAAGTGAGAGTCATCACAGACTGTATTATAATACAGTCCGTGAAGAACTAGTAATAGAATTTTCATTGGCTGATGCCACCGTTGTGGACCTCGAAATTCGAGTTTCGACATTCGAGGTCTAATACGGCGGCATCGAGGCTCGAATTGCATCTGCGAAGCTTCGCTCGGCACTGGTGATTTGCAGCTAAGATTCTTAGCCAAAGAATCATTTCAGTCACCGCACGGAACACTACGGCGGATCACACCGTGTGTTTGGGCGTGTGAATCACACGCCCAAACACTGAGAGCCCGACTCGCGACTCCACGCCCTCGCGCCGCCCTTCGTTCTCTTCCACGCCCCCGAATGATCTTGAGCACCGACTCGGCGCGCGTCGGGTTGCCACGCCCGGCCGCCGCGTCCCACGGAAGCGCGCGCTGCGGCATGAACGCGGAGATCGCCTTCTTGTCGAACTCGAGCGTCGTCTTGCGCGCGAGCAGCGGCAGCGCGTTCGGCGGCGGCCTCGCGTCGCCGCATGCACGCAGGTTGAGCCAGCGGCACACGTCGTCCGGCGTCACGCGCAGCAGCTGCTCAGTGCTGAGCGTCGCGTCGAGGCCGTACGCCACGCCGTCCTTCATCGACGTGAAGGGCACCAGAATCGGTCGGTAGCGATCGATCATGGTTGCGGGTAGGTTCCCATCGTGCTGAGCGAGTTCCTCAACCTGCTTACGATCGTTTGCGCGAACCCACGCTCGACCAACTACATGATCGCCAGTGTGCTCACTCTGCAGTGGCATCTGAAGGCGCGCATCGGCGACATGATGCAGCAGTGGTTCGCCGACGTGTCTCCCAGTGCACAGCATCCTGCGACTCTTGTGTGTCGCATCGGCTGGTCAAGAGCACGGCGGAGGCACGAGACGCACCGGAGCAGATCATGGTCGACAGCACCGATCCAAAGGTGTGTCCGCTGCTGCACTGGGCCTGATCGCCTTCTCCACACCGGCGTGCTCAGCTCGTGTGAGGGTTAAACTGATGGATTCTCTGAAACTGATTTATTATTTTAATAACGTATTAAAATACGTTAGCAATTTGTGATGGGATTATTGCCCAATCACATGGTTCTTCCTTGCCACCCAAAAGTCTGTACTGAAGAATGTACACTACTACTGTGGAGCATACTACTTGCTTGAAGATCGGCTGAGCGATGATGAGAGAGCGCGGGTGCGTTGATGGCATCACGAAGCGCATCACTCACTCTCGGTGCTTTCGTCCGCAGAGAGGGAGGGGTGAGACACAAAGATAAATGGCGCGGCTCTTTGTGAACGGCAAGATCTGGCAATGGGGCGGCGCGGCCCCCGCACAGTGGATGCTGGTGGACGACGCTGGCACGATCGCGCAGGTCGGCAGCGCGGCAGACACCCCGCCGTCTGAGGCGAGCGGCCTCGAGACCGTGGATCTGGACGGCGCGCTCGTGCTGCCAGGACTCCATGACTCGCACATCCACGCGTACTACATGGGTGAGAGCGCCGAGTTCCTCAATCTCTCGGGATGCACGTCGTTCGACGAGCTTGCCGAGCGGCTCCGCGCGTACGACCGCAAGTACCCGGACAAGTCATGGATCGTGGGCTTTGGTTGGGAGCAGGACCAGCTCTCGGCGGAGGCTCGGTACCCTTCCCGCCACGATCTGGATGCGGTTGTCAGTGGTCGCCCCGTGTTGCTGCACCGCGCGTGCTGGCACATCGCTGCGGTCAACACGAAGGCGCTCGAGATCGCCGGCGTGGACGTCGCCCAGAGAACGCCGCATGCGTTGGCCTCGGGGACGATCGACGTGGACGAGCGTGGCGCCACCGGAATTCTGCGCGAGGCGGCGGTGGAGATGGTGACCAAGCATACGAATGAAAAGTCGGACGGTGAGACCAACAGCGGTGCTGAGTGCGATTTGTATGCGAGTCGATGGGCTGACTGACAAACGCGGTGTGTGGTGAGGCCAGCTATTCGTTTGAAGTATTTGCGCCACGCACTGGAAAAGTGTGTAAGCCAGGGTCTCACAGGTAAGGCAGAAGCTCTGTGGTATGCTTAGTAGTGGCCGTCGCGTCATGGAACTGTGGTGCTGAATCTGCTGCAGGCATCCACACGAACGATGACGACGCGTGGCAGCTGTACACGCAGATCCAACACGAGTCCGGGCTGCCGCTGCGTGTGTACTTGACGCCGCTCATCAACGAGCTCAAGCACAACGCGCACATCCCAAAGCCCGGCTCGAAGGACGGACTGCTGTCGTGTGACCGCATCAAAATCTTCTCCGACGGAAGCCTCGGCGCGGTGCGTGCTGGAGATCGAGGCGTGGTGTTGCCGTAAGAAAGGAGTACCTAACTCACTCTCTCTCTCTCTCTCTCTCTGCCTGACAAGGAAACGGCGGCGCTCCGCGTGCCGTACCGTGGAACGACCAACACCGGCATCCTCATGGACACGAACGAGGGTCTCATCGGGAAGGTCGCGGACGCCCATGCCGCTGGCTACCGCCTCGAGATCCACGCAATCGGTGCGTGTCGAGTGTTGACGCTGTGTCTCACAACGTTGAAGCTTCTGAACAATCATGACGGCTGCGTGTTGTTATAGGTGACCGCGCTGCCGAGCAGGTGCTCATGGCGCTGAAGGAAGCCGGAGTCCCACCGGAGAAGCGTCCGATCATCACGCACTGCCAGATCTTGGGCGACGACCTGATCGCGAAGATGCGCGACCAAGGCGTGACCGGCAACATCCAGCCGTCGTTCACGATCACCGACGCGTCGTTCGCGCGCAAGCGGCTCCCCGAGTCCATGATCCCGTACTCGTACTGCTGGAAGACGATGATTGACAGCGGCATTGTGTGCGCCGGCGGCAGCGACTCGCCCATCGAGACGTGTAACCCGTTCCAGGGCATCTACGACGCCATCTACCGCTGCAAGCCGAACGCGCCGGAGGACGTGTACCTGCCGAACGAGTGTCTGACCTTTGAGCAGGCGCTCGAGATCTACACGAAGAACGGCGCGTACGCGGCGATGGACGAGCAGCGCCTGGGCCAGCTCGCGCCAGGCTTTGCGGCGGACTTCGTGGTGCTCGCCCGCGACGTGACGCAGTACCACGCGGCGCTGCTGGACGCGGATCTCGTGCGCGGCGTGTGGGTTGATGGCAAGCAGACGTACGCGTACGACGCACAGAAGGCTGTCCAGCGCGCGACCGACTTTAGCCAGAGCTCGCTGCCGGGCAAGAACGGCCAGATCCGCATCTGCCGCTGCTGCCGTCATCACCCGCTGGACTAATAGAGAGGGAGGGAGGAAGAGGTTGCGGGATTAGGGGGGTCGCACCTGTGATTGGTCAATATAATGTCACGTTGAGTATGATTGGCAGAAAACATATTTGGCGCCAATTTTGCTCGTGGCGGCTGTGAGCGTTGGCGCTCATTCCCGCAAACGAGCAGCTCCTGACGAGAGAGACAGACAGCAGCATGAGCTTTGGAGGCGACGCATCGGGCACGGCGCCGCGCGTGAACAAGAAGACGCTCAGCGCGTACATGGGCCGCACGGTCGCGCTCGTGGGCGTCGTGGAGAGCCACATGCCCACGGCGGTGGTGCTGCGCACGTCGGTGAGTGGACGCGAGCGTCGAGTAGTTCCCCCTCAACTAATATCGCTATGTTTGATGTTATAGGACGGCGGCATGGTCAACGTCAACCCGATGCCGGGCAGCGACTTCAGCAGCAAGTACGTTGAAGTGATCGGCCGCGTGCTGGACGGCGAGACGCTCCAGGAGTTCAAGACGACGCTCTTCGGCGAGAACTTTGATCTCGAGACGTACGACCAGTTCGTGCAGCTCGCGCAGGGCAAGTACCGTCATTTGTTCGACTAGACCACCGTTCTTCGAAATCGTGCATGTGTATCAATATAGTTCCGATTAGGATTTACGCGGTGGACTCGCTGTGTTCGCCTGGCGCTGTGTCGTCCGCGGGCTGCCCTGGCGCTGGTTGCTCTTCTTGAGGGTGGAGGAACGCCTCACACAGCGGCCGCGGCCGCGCCGGGAGTTGCACTCCATCGGCTTGTTGCTGCGTGAGGTGCGTGTGGTAGAACGGAGTGAAGATGCACTTGTGCAGGTGGAAATGGCGGTAGTACGAGTGCGCGACGAAGTCGACGATGGCGTTCACGTCTCCCGGGGAGAAGATGCGGACGCTGCAACATTCACATGCAATCACCAGAACCTGTTACTCAGCCGAGGCGTGCAAAACACTCCCGCCGGCAGAGTGACTCGCCTCTTCGGTGAGCGGTCGACGCTGTGCGCGAGCAGCAGAGACTGGAACAGGCCGTAACTCGACTCCATGGAGGATGTGCTCTCGCGCGTGAAGTCGTTGTCTATGAGACTCTGCACGATGCCTAGCTGGACAGAGATCTGGTCGGGCTGGAAGTGCTGTTGGCGAACAAATGTGAGAAGAGAAGAAGGGTTTGTAAAGGTGACAAGCGCATGAAGTGTATGAGCGTAGCTGCAGGGAGACAGCGCAAGCCTTCCATGGGTGGGGTGGAAAGGATATGAGTAGTTGTACACGTGGAGATCGAGCAGGAATGCCCGCTTCTTGTCATCTATATCGATCTTGAAGATCTGCGCCAGCTCGCTGCCGCATACACATGCATACAGTTGAGAAGCTCGTGTCTGGTGGACGTCACGGGCGTAACGTTAAGCCGCCGGTTTTCACCTCTTGCACTCGTCGACAGTGCGTCGCTGGGCCAGCGAAGCCACCTGCTCCTCGTTCACGAGCCGCCACGTGATCGCATCCGCCTGTATAGTAGCGCGCGCTCTGTCAGCGAGCCGACACGCAGAGCTTCTCGCACGAGAAAGAGAGGAGACGCGCATACCATGCTTCCTCCTTGGGGGCTCGTCGACGTTGAAGCGACTCTCTGTGTTGGTGGGGCTCGGCTCGGCTCGTGCCTCCCACCGCGGCTCGGCTCGCTTGCTTACATCGAGCATGGCAGTCGATGGGTTCTAAACCCATTTTCCCACCATCTCGTCTAGACCCGTTTTCCGTTCACAGTCACGAACAGACCCGACACGGGTTTGCCCCGTTCGACCCGACCCGCATCTTCGTCTCTTTCACGCCCTGCCGCTCGTTTGCGCGTTGGCCCGTCTTGACCCGCTCGCTCCGCGTTTGGTGCTTGGAGTTCTCCATTCCCCACTGCGTCATCGCCAGCGGACCGTCGACAACTGCCCCACCGCTCCGCTCCCCTTCTCGTCTCCGCTCCGCCGCCGCCGCCATGCTCCGCTCCGCCGCCTCGCTCTCGCTGCGCCTCCGCGCGCGCGGCGCCGTCGCGCTGCTCCAGCAGCCGTCGGCCGCGTTCTCGTCGCTGCCCGACGGCGTCGAGGAGCTCGTGATGCCCGCGCTCTCGCCCACCATGACGGTCGGCACCATCGCCGCGTGGCTCAAGAAGGAGGGCGACGCGCTCCAGGCGGGCGACGTGCTGTGCCAGATCGAGACCGACAAGGCCGTCGTGGACTACGAGATGCAGGACGACGCCGTGCTCGCGCGCATCATGCTGCCCACGGGCTCGGCCGACGTGCCCGTCGGTGCCGCGCTCGCCTTCACGGTCGAGGACCGCGAGACCTACGAGGCGCTGCTCGCCAGCGGCGGGCTCAGCAAGCTGCAGAGTGGCGGTGCCGCCGCCCCCGCCGCCGAGGAGCCCGTTGCCCCTGCGGCTGCGGCTGCGGCCCCAGCCCCGGAGTCGTCGTCGTCGCACGGCCACCGCCAGCCGCTGATCAAGTTCCTTGGCAAGCGCTCGCTTCTGCCCGACCACGCGTCGGCGCCAGTGGCCGCGGCTGCCGCCCCTGCGCCTACTCCTGCGCCTACTCCTGCGCCTACCCCGGCTGCGGCGCCGGCCGCCGCGCCCGCGAGCGGCGACTTCACGGACATTGCGCTCTCCAACATGCGCAAGATCATCGCCAAGCGCCTCGCGGCGTCCAAGGTCACGGTGCCGCACCACTACGCGAGCATCGACTGCGAGATCGACAGCATCATGAAGCTGCGCGCGCAGCTCAAGGGCAAGCACACCGTCAAGGTCTCGCTCAACGACTTTATCCTCAAGGCCGTCGCGCTCGCGCTGCGCGACGTGCCCGAGGCCAACTGCTACTTCGACGTGGCCACCAAGGCCGTCAAGCCCAACGCGTCGGTCGACATCTCGGTCGCCGTGGCCACGGCCTCGGGCCTCATCACGCCGATCGTGCCGCGCGTCGACGCGCTCGGCCTCAGCAGCGTCAACGCCAAGTTTATGGAGCTCGTGGGCCGCGCGCGCGAGAACAAGCTCAAGCCGGAGGAGTTCCAGGGCGGCTCGTTCACCGTGTCCAACCTTGGCGGCTTCGGCATTGACAACTTCACGGCCGTGATCAACCCGCCGCAGGCGTGTATCATGGCCATTGGCCGCGGCCGCAAGGAGGTGCTGCCGCCCGTGGATCTCTCGGTCTCGGACGAGCCGCGCGTGGCGACGCTGCTCAACGTGACGCTCTCGGCGGACCGCCGCGTCGTGGACAACATCGTCGCTGGCCAGTTCCTGCAGACGTTCAAGCGATACATGGAGAACCCGGAGCTCCTGGCACTGTAGGTGTGCGTCTTCTAAACCCTTTTTTTTTTGCTTCTTTCTGCTTAGAGGAGAGGCGATTCTTTTCATTTCCTTTTGAGCTACGAACGTGCAGCAACAGCACGGCACCCATAATGAGACAGACCCACACATCCCACCACCCATCAACGTCGTCGCGTCTTGTTCTTCCTCGCGTGAGGGATCAACCTCGAGCCAAGAATAGGCACGCGCGGCTTCACACCAACGCGCAGACACGGCTTCCTCTCTGGATCGCACGCACATTGGCTCGCGAGATGATCTTGTCTGGCGGGGGGCCAGCCATCCCCCGGTCCTCTCTCACTATCGCAACCAGAGGTCCGACGCCACGCAGTAGCCATGGCGTCCATCCAGCACGACACCAACCCGGAGGAGCTCTTCGAGGTGCTCGAGCGGCTCGGTGAAGGCTCGTACGGCAAGGTCTACAAGGCGCTCGACCGCGCGAGCGCCGATGTCGTCGCGCTCAAGATCGTGCCGGCCGAGAGCGACGACGAGGCCGCCTTGCTCGACCTCACCAAGGAGATCCGCATCCTCGAGAGCTGCGCGAGCCCGCACATCGTGCAGTACTACGGCGGCTTCCTCTACGACGCCCATCTGTGGATCGCCATGGAGTACTGCGCCGCCGGCTCGATCGCCGACCTCATGGCGCTGCGGCGCCGCCCGCTGTGCGAGCCACAGATCGCGGCCGTGTGCGCCAACGTCGCCCGAGGGCTCGCGTACCTCCACGCGCACCGCAACATCCACCGCGACGTCAAGGCCGGCAACGTGCTGCTCTCGGGCGCGGGCGTCGCCAAGCTCGCCGACTTTGGCGTCTCGGCGCAGCTCACGACGACCGTCAACAAGCGGCACACGGTCATCGGCACGCCCTTTTGGATGGCGCCCGAGGTCATCCAGGAGTCGCAGTACGACTACAAGGCCGACATTTGGTCGCTCGGCATCACGGCCATCGAGATGGCCGAGGGCGAGCCGCCGCTCGCCAAGGTACACCCGATGCGCGCGATCTTCATGATCCCCAACCGCGCGGCGCCCACGCTGCGCGAGCCAGCGGCGTTCTCGCACGAGTTCAACGACTTTGTCGCGGCCTGTCTCCAGAAGGACCCGCAGCTTCGCCCGAGCGCGAGCGAGCTGCTGGGCCACGCGTTCCTGCGGCGCCACGCCGAGCGGCTCGACGAGAGCCCGGCGGGCGGGCTTCCGGTGCTGCAGGAGCTCGTGGACGAGAGCCTCGAGCTCGTGCAGGAGGCGCGCGACGCGTGTCTCCAGGACGAGTACGAGTTCCGCAGGACGCTCACGGGTCGCGGCGACGGCTCGCTCTCGATCGCCGACGTGAGCACGATGCTGCGGCGCGGCTTCAGCCTCGCGTCGACCGCGACGCTGGCGAGCCAGCGGTCCACGATGGTCCGCACGGACGGCGACGAGAGTGGTGGTGGAGGTGGTGGTGGTGGTGGTGGCAGCGGCACGATGGTGTTCGCTGGCGGGTCCGACACGATGCAGGCGTGGGGTAGTGGTGGTGGAGGAAGTTGCGGCACGATGGTGCCGTGCCAGCCGCCGCCGCGATGCGTGGAGGCAGACCCGACGCAAGACGAGGACAGCGACCTCTGCCGCCAACGCAACGGCACGGCCGAGCCGTCGTTCATGAAGTACTTTCGCGCGCAGCACGACGGCGACAAGAAAGCCGCTTGTGCTGCCGACGAGGACGACGCGGGCGACCTCGTGGGGGCCAGCAAGTCGTCGACCGACCGTCCGGTCGGGACGACGACGGCGACAACGGAAATGGACCGCGCGCGCGCGCTCCACGAGCGGCTGACGGCGCTCGACGATCAGTACGAGCGCGACAGGCAGGCGCTCGCCAAGCGGTACGAGCGCGAGCGCGCGCTGCTCGCGCAGCAGCTCGACGAGCTCGCGTGTATTTAATTTTGTTTTGATTTTTTTTTTCACTTCTAATACAGTCCACCCTACGGAATGCTTTCTTGTCACGCGTCGAGCGTCATGACGTTGGCGCCGCCGACGACATCGAACTGGGCCGAGTCGGCGTGGCCGTCGAAGAGCAGCGCGTCGCCGAGCAGACCGCCGCCGAGCATCATGCCGCCGCCGCCGAGCATCATGCCCCCGCCGAGCATGCCGCCGCGCGCGCTGGCGCCCCCACTGCCGCTGGCGGCGGCGTGGCTCGTCGCGATCTGCACCTTGCACTGGAGCAGCTTGAAGAGCGAGTCGAACATGTCGCGCTGCGCGTTGTGCTCGTCCGTGTTGCCCTTGAGCGTCTTCTGCTGCTTGCGCAGCTCCTTGGTGAGGCTCTCCTGCTGCGCGACCTTGTGCTTGTAGAGCTCCTGGAACGACTTGATGTCGCGCAGCAGGCGGCCGCTGCCCTTCTCGAACTCCATCTCCTGCTCGACCTTGTCGATCTTGGCCTTCTCCATCTCTAGATGGCAGTGGAGCAGGTGGAACTGGCTCTCCTCGCGCACGCAGTCCTCCTGGAACGCGTGGCACTCCTGCTCGAGCTTGATGCGCTCGGTCTCGAGCCCCACGGCCGTGTTGTCGTACTGCGCCTTGCGCTCCAAGTACGTCTGCTCCATCTCCTGGTACCGCTGGCGCACGGCGCGCAGCTCTTTGATCTGCGGTGCCAACTGGTTCTTGCGCTCCTTGAGCGTCTGGTTGATGTCGGTCACGATGCGCGAGATCTCCTCGAGCGTCTCGCCCTTGAGCT
This sequence comes from Pythium pyrilobum, assembly GCA_023335905.1. Lineage (NCBI taxonomy): Eukaryota > Oomycota > Peronosporomycetes > Pythiales > Pythiaceae > Pythium > Pythium pyrilobum. Next base: position 6,605 of record JAADVV010000207.1, on the reverse strand, counting down.
TGTTGACCTGCGCGTTCTGCTCCGAGACCAGCTCGAGCTTGTCCTGCGTGTCCAGGAAGCCGCTCACGCCCTTCTTGGCCTCGAGGTCCTTGAGGAAGCCGTCGAGATCCGACAGCCTGCCCTTGAGCAGCTGCTCCGAGCGGTGCAGCACGACGCTCTCGGCCGTGATGGCCGCGAGCTCGCCCTTGACCTTCTTGTACTGGATCGTCTTGTTGCGCACCGTGTTGGCGTACTGGCCAAACTCCTTCTTGCCCATGAACTTGGGGCCCGCGACCGCCGCGAGCTTGGCCTCGAGCTCCTCGATCTGCTTCTGCGTCTTGGCCTTTTCGCTGCGGATCGTGTCGAGCTCGTCCTCCTTGTCCGCGAGCTTCTTGGCCTGGACGTTGGCGTGCTGCCGGAAGATCGCGAGCTTGTCGTCCCCTTGCTTCTGCGCGGCCTCGGCGATCTGCGCCGCGCACTGCTGGATCGCGCGGCGCAGGCTCGCGATCTCGTCCTCCATGTCGGCGATGTCGGCCTCGGTCTTGGGCGGCTCGCCGAGCGCGCGCTCGAGCCGCGCGAGCGTCTCCTGCTGCGCCTTGAACTCGGCCGGGAACTTGGCCTGCAGCACGTCGCGGTTGCGCTCGACCTGGCTCTGGAGGTGCTCAAAGAGCTGGTCGGGCGGCGTGTCGTGGCTCAGCGACGCGCGCAGCTCGAGCAGGCGCTGCTCGCACTCGCGCGACCGCTTGTCCACGAGCGACAGCGCCATCATCTGGTCGCGCTTGCGCTCGCCGAGCTTGGCCTGCTCCTCTTGCTCCTTGCGCAGCGCGCTCGTGGCCTCGAGGATCTCGTGGAAGCCGCTCTCGCTCGCGGTCTTCTTCTTGAGGTGCGCGATCTTCTCCTCGAGCTGGTGTGACTCCTCCTCGAGCTGTGTGATCTCCTTGCGCAGCTCGCCGGGCCGCGCCTTGGTCGCGCGCAGGGCGTCGACCTCCTTGTGGACGCCCTTGAACTGATCCTGCAGCTGCCGGTAGTGCTCGTGCATGGCGTGGAGTGCGTCGTGGCCGAAAAACTCTTGCGGCACGTGGAGCGGCGCGAGGAAGCGGCCGAGGTACGCGCGCTTCTTGTGGGCCGGCAGGCTCTTGAGCGCCCAGTGGAGCATCGGGTACAGCACCTGCCGGTCGCCGTGGATGAGCGCGTCGCGGAAGCCGTCGAGGTCGCGCGGCAGCGGGAACTTGAGCAGCTGCAGGAACTCGAGGTACCGGTGCGCGCGCGCCTCGTCCGGCTCGGCGCGCAGGTCCACCTGGTGCTTGGCGTCGATCTCCACGAGCACCTCGTTGAGGATCTGGAGGAGCTCGAAGTTGGACTTTTCGTCGAACGCCACGAGCGTGAGCCCGAGCCGGAACGGCTCCTTGTTGAGCTGCTCGACGATCAGCTGCAGCTCGCTCATGGCTGGTCACGCGTGGGGGTGGTGTCGTCGTGTGGGAAGATGGAGACTGTGTGGAGGGAAGAGAGAGAGAGAGCCGCCAAGCGACGCGACCGCTCAAGATACACCAACCAGTGTGGTACACACGATCTATACTGTACAAGACACGGCGTTCCTGCATTTCACTACCTGCGCGGTGGGGGCGGCGGGGCGTCGCTCCCCAAACGCGGCACCGCCGCTCTCCACGCACTCGCCACTCGCGCTGCTTCTAGATCTAGGACGGCTATTAGGGGACCAGGGGGAGGAGGAGGAAGACGAGAGAGAAAGAAAACACAACACACACATACTACGACGCGCTGATGCCCTCCCTGTGACAGTAGCAACAGTTAGCCGACATGACCCAACGCAGCAATGGCGGAAAAGACAAACGTACTTTCGGAAGGCCTCGGCGATGCGGAACGAGTCGAACGTGCAGTGGATGCTGATGATCGAGCCGCACGACATGTTGAGAATGTCACACGACTCCTCCGTCACGGTCTGGCTGTTGCGCAAAATGCGGTACGTCGTCGACGTCATCACCACGGCCGTCTCCTCGTCCTCGTCCACCACGATGCGCAGCACGCGGCCGGCGCTGCGCTCGATAGTCTCGTCGCGGATCTTCCAAAAGTCGCAGAGCCGCTTGTAGCCGTGGAACTCGCCCCAGTACGGCACGCAGTCGGGCAGGTTCGAGCTCAGCACGCACGACTCGGCCACGGGGTCGATCTTCTCCTCCATCCAGAACGACGCCGGCGCGTCCATGGGCGTGTTGAACCGCAGGCTCGGGCCAAAGAGGTTCTTGTAGTAGTCGTGCACGAGCTCCTTGAGCTGCTGCTTGCTCCACGAGTTGCCGCCGTTCGCGAGCACCTTGGCGGCGTTCGCGGCGCCCTCGTCGCCCAAGAGCGACAGCCGCTTGGGTGGCGGCGGCGGGCTCAGCATCGACACGCACGTCACGATCTCGCTCAGCCACACGAGGCGCGTGTCGATCGAGTCGACAATCACCATGAACGCGCCGTGGCCCTGCGTGTTGACCTGGAAGCCGTACACCGAGTGCTGGCCGTTGGCCGACACGGGGATGCCCTCGGTCACGCTCACGGGCCGCGCCGTGCCGCGCAGGTACGTGCGGTCGCGCGCGTGGCTCTCGCTCACGTAGTAGCTCAGCAGGCCGTCGTACCGGTTGAGCACAAAGTAATAGCGCTCCCACAAGTTGCGCTGGCCCGTCTCTGGGAACTTGCTCTTGTACATGTAGCCCGACGTGATCGTGTTGGGCGGCTTGTCACCCTGCACCTTGCCAGTCACGTCCTGGACGTGGACGCCGCCGTCGCGGTGGACAAACTTGGACACGTCATCGCCCTTGGACGTGTCGGCGATAAACACTTCGGCCTGCGCCGGCTGCACGTTTGGCGGCACGTACGGCTCGTTAGCGATGGCCAGCAATTTCTTCTCGCTCTTGTCGCCGTGGCCCGAGCTCACAAACGACTTGCGCAACCGCTTGAGCATCGTGTTCCAGCCGAACGAGCCGCGCTGCGACGACTGGGACGAGCCCTGGTCGTCGTCGCCCTCACTCGAGGCCTTCTCTGGTGGCTTGATGACCGACCCGAGCCGCATCGAGCCGCGAAACACGGGCGTCTGCAGCATCTGCTTGATGTAGTGGGTTGACTTGCGGCCCGTCTCGCTCTCGCCGGCCGAGTCGCCGTCCGACGACGCCGCAGCAGCGGCCGCCGACGCCTGGTCAGACGACACCTTCTCGCTGCCGCGCTGCGACGACGAGCGCGACGACTTGCGTCCGCTGAGGCGATGAATCGTGGACGTTCGCTCTGCCGGAGGCTCGACAGGCTGCGGCGGCTCGACTGGCGACGGGGCCGCGACGGGACTGGGCGCGGCTGCCTCCGCTGACACAAGACTCGCAGTCGACGACGTCTCGGACGCCGCCGGCGACGCCGCTGGGGACGGAGCGGACACGGCCTCCGGTTGCGGAGACACGGGCTGCGGCGACGACTGCTGGCGCTCGAGGTTGGGGGACGAGCTGCTTTTGCGGCTGTACCGCGGTGACCCCCACGGCGGGCACCGCTTGCACATGCGCTGCAGCGTGACGTTGTTCTGCGACGGCGACTTGGTCGACAACACATCGTCGATCACGTCCTTGAGCAGTCCCGCGTAGATCTTGAGCGTCGGGATGTCCTCGTCGGCGCGGACAATGAGCTGCGGCAGCGACGAGACGCTGTCGACCTCGTCAAACAGGTCGAGCGTGAGCCAGCTGTCGCGCGACCGCGAGCACTCGACGTCCTTGATGATGTACGCGATGGCCGGCACGATGTGGATCAGCAGCATGTCGAACGACGACCGCCGCTCGAGCGCGTGCAGGTATCGCTGCATGAGCTCGCCCTTGTGCAGCTCCAGGTCGAGCTCCGGGGTGTTAAGGTGCACGAGCGCGTGGAGGTGCTTGGCGAGCGCGATCTCCACCGAGGACGGCAGGCCGGCGTTCAGGAACGCGCAGAACCGCGCGGCCGTGGACTTGGCCGTGGTGAAGATGCTCGACCAGAGCGAGTCCGCGCGCGACAGCGACGTCAGGTTGTACATGGCCGCGTCCATGGCCGACTGGCGAGGCGAGCCTGGGTACGAGTCCGAGTACGGGTTCGCGTTGATCGGAGAGCTCTCGGCGGCACCGCCCATCGCGGCCTCGTCGTCGCTAGCGCTGCTCGTGAGGTCGATGCCGTGCTTCTTGAAGAGCAGCAGCAGCTCGGTCGCCACCTGCACGTTGAGGCCTGTTGAAGCAAAGCAAAGTAAAGAAGTCAGCGATCCCTATCCGTCAGACTGATCCGCCACAAGCAACACTACGTACATCCAGACATCTCGTGGAGCTTCTTCGCTTGGATCTCCTGGAGCTCAAAGAGCGCGTTCTCGAAGAGCTCCTCAACGATCGCTGGCCACTTGCTGAGCTCCTCGAGGAACATAAACTGTAGAAAGTTGTGGTACCCGTGGGTCATCGACTCGAAGCCGCGGATCGTGCCGAATTGGTCGCGCACAAAGTACTTGGAGAGATATACGCCGCCCTCGCGTCGGCTGAAGGCGCCGAGGCGGTCGGCCTGGTTGGCCTGCAGCATGTCGACGAGCAGGTGGGACGCGTTCTCGACCGCGGCCGGGTTGAGCGGCTCCTTGGCCTTGAGTCGCGTGGCCTTGGAGAGCATGGGCACGACGATCTCCATGGCGTCGTTGCGCCCCGTGATCGGGTGCACGCTCTCGTACGACTGCAGGATGAGCGTGAGCATGTACTTGATGGTGTTCGAGTACAGGTGCGGCATCACGCGCGGCAGAAAGCGGCGCAGCACGTTAACCACGTACCCGTCCTCGAGACAGAACCCGTCGTGGAGACGCACGAGCGCCTTGCTGAAGAACAGGAGCTGCATCTCGTCGAGCGGCGCCGGGTTGTCAAAGATCGAGTAGAGCAGTTCCCACTTCTCCAGGTCGTCGCCGTCCTGGCAGCCAAACACGGCGTTGACCGACGCCGAGCCGGACGACGAGTCGGACGAGAACGACTCGTACAAGTCCTCTTCGCCCGTGTACAGCTTCATGATGATCTCGGAACAGATAAAGTAGTTCTTGTAAAAGCCGTACTCCTCGTGCGGCTCGCCCGAGAACACGGGGGGCTTGACAAACTCCTTGAGCACGGCCTCGACGGTCTCGGGCTGCATGAGCCAGACGCGCACGTCCGAGTCGGCGTCGTCCAGGACCTCGAGGATCGGGTCGATGGCCATGTCCAGGAACGCGTCAAGCGTGAGCTTCTTCTGCTGGAACGGGCCGCTGCCCACCGGGTCGTCGTTGTACGACGTGAGCGAGCGGCGGCGGTAGAGGTCGGCGTCGTCGAGAAACTTGGAGAGGCTTCCCGAGCGGCCGCCGCGGTTCGTCACGACCTCCATCTCGTTCACGGGGTACGTGATGGTCATGGGCACGCTCGGCAGGCTGCCCGAGTTGGAGCCAAAGCTGCCGCGGCCTTCGCCGCTCTTGTCCAGCGGCTCGTGCTCGGCCAGATCGTCGTCTTCTTCTTCGTCGTCGTCGTCGTCCGAATCGAGATCCAGATCGAGATCGCCCTGGGTGTCCAGGTGGACGTCGAGCCGGAGCTCCTCGGCGCCGACGTCGTCAAAGTCGTCCTCGTCGGCGCGGCGGTGGACGCTCGGGTCGAGAATGCTGCCGGCGCTGAGCACGACGCCCACGGCGCTTTCGCTCGCCGGCGCCGTGGGCGTGGCGTCCGCTGAGGTGGAGGCGACGGCTTCTCCGTCGACAGTCGCAGTCTTCTCCCCCACAGAGACCGAGGCGGCCTCCACAGCGGCCACAGCGACTGACTCGATTTCCTTGGCCGCCTCCGGTGCTGCCACTGGCTTGATTTCCTCGGTGGCTGCCGCCGCCGCCGCCGCCGCCGCCACCGCCGCCTCTACAGCCAGCGCCGCGGACTCATTCGCTGGCATGGTGGCGTCCTCCGCCATCGCAGTCGCCTCCGTTGTCGTCTCCACCGCTTTGGTGGTCCCAGCCGTCGCGACCTCCTCCTCCGTCTCGGTCACCACCGTGGCCGTCGTCTCCACCACTGTCACCACACGAGCACTCACTGTGGTCGTCGCCATCGCCGTTGTCGTCGCCGTGGCCGTGGCCGCCTCATCCTCCACGGTGGTCGCCATCGTCTGCGTCAGCTCCGGGTCGTCCTCCTGCTCGCAGTCGTCCTCCTCCTCCTTCTCCGTCTCGGCGTTATCGCTGTCCTGGTCCGTGTCGTCCCCTTCATCCTCGTTCCCTTGGACGGCGGTGGACTGCGCGGTGCTCGCAGCGATCACGCCCTTGGCGTCCGTCGGCTCACGGTTGGTCTCCGCCGCCTCTTCGCGCTTGTTGTTGTTCTCCTCCTCGTCGTCGTCCTCGCCGTCCTGCTCGGGGGTCGCGTCCGCCGTCTTCTTGACGATGCTTCCCTCGCTCGTCTTCTTGTCCCGTGGCGACAGCGTCGGTGTGAGCGGCGCCACCGTCATGGACTCGCCGTCCTCCGCAGCGCGCTGGTTGGTCTCCTCCATGAGAGAGAGAGAGAGAGAACCGCGAGATAGATAGATGATCAGAAGCCCGAGACGAGAGAGCCGACGATGGCTCACTCCCCTCCCCTCCGCTCCGCTACACGACGCCCTTTCTTCGCGTGCCG
>JAADVV010000206.1:0-22174 GCA_023335905.1 Pythium pyrilobum | reverse complement strand
GTACGCCGTCAAGCTCGAGCAGTTCTGGTTCAAGCCGCAGGCGTACTTCAATCCGGCCGACGTGCGCGACGTCATGATGAACGAGGCGCTCGTGCTCGCGCGGCTCGACCACGAGAACGTGTGTCGCTACTACAACACGTGGGTCACCGGCTCGCTCGTGCCGATCGACAACGTGGGGCGCCGCAGCGAGGTGCTGGTAGCCTCGGCAAAGTCCGACGGCGTCGCCACGCGCGCCAAGCGGGTCCACGTGCCGCCGACGCGGCGCACATCGTCGAGCAGCGACTTTGCCTCGTTCGTCCACGCGGCCAACAGGTTCGTGCCCGCGCGGACGACGTCGTCATTCGACGAAGAAGATGCGGAAAGTCCGCAGGTGGAAGAGCATGAGGAAGACGGCGACGACGACGAGGATCCGTTCGCGTCCGTCGATCGCGCGTTACGCAAGCAGCGCTTCGAGCAGGACGACTTCGACGACTTGCCCGCGTTCAGCGACCTCGGCTTCGACATGGAGACGAGCGACACCACCACGAACGACACGTCGACCGTCGACTCATCACTTGGATCCAGCGGCGCAGTGCCCCCCGCGACGCACGTGCCGCGCAGGCGCCAGTCGATGGACTTGGCGGCCAACGCCGTCGGTGCACTGTGCACGCAGATCGATGTGTACATCCAAATGGCGCTCTACGACGGCGACACGCTGCTTCACTGGATCGACCAGCGCACGGCCATCGACGTCGCGGAGAACTTGAAGATCCTGCGGCAAATCGTCGCCGGGCTCAAGTACATCCACGCGCAGGGTCTCATCCACCGTGACATCAAGCCGGCCAACATCTTCCTCACCAAGGATTCGTGCGTCAAGATCGGCGACTTTGGGCTCGCCAAGAACACGCTCCAGACGAGTCTCCACATCCCGCCGTCGCAGTACTTCCACGACGATGGCAGCCTCGGAGACGAAGATGGGGACGATGACGAGCCCACGATGGCGTCTGCGTCTGCGGGCGTCGGCACGCCGCTGTACAGCAGCCCGGAGCAGACCAACGGACAGCCCTGCGACTCATCGACCGACGTCTTCAGCCTCGGCGTGCTGCTGTGCGAGCTCTTCTCATCGTTCTCGACCCAGATGGAGCGGTACGCCGTGCTGTCTTCGCTTCGCAAGGGTATCGTGCCGCAGTCGCTGCAGCAGCAGTACCCGGAGATCGCCGACCTGGTCCAGCAAATGGTCCACAGCGACAAAGACCGCCGTCCGTCGTGTGCCGACATCGAGGAACGCGCGATCCGACACCACATGTGGAGCATGTGCAACTCGATGACCGCGCTGGCCAAGTGGACACCCGTGACAATCTCGCCGTACGACAAAAAGCTGCTTGTAGCGAAGCACCACCACACCCACCATTCGATGGTCGCGACGACGCGAGACAGCCTTGCGTCGCTGCTGCGCGCGATGGAGACGCTCGAGGAGAAGCACGACGGACTGATACGCCAGATTTCAAACGACGGACACCTTGGAGAACTTCCACAACTGGTAGAAATCGCCGACTCGAGAAAACAGCTTCTGAGCAAACTCCACGCCGCGATCCACGCCACAATATAAGTCGAAAACAGGATAATATGAATTGCAAAAAGAACCAAAAAACATTCCAAACCGTTCGTAAAATCGCCACAAGAGCAAGAAAGCAAACACACACCACGCAGCCACCCCAGCGATATCCGAGTCCTGCAAACGGAGGGGAAAAGGTGTTACCACCGTCAGCTCCTATAGGCTATTATAGACTTGGCACGTTAAACGAACACAGCACCCACTCACCATCCAACGCCGTTCAGAGGCAAAAGTACTGCTCGGGTCCTTCGCTGCTGTCGTCCTCGTCCGAAGGGCGTCAGGCAATAGGGTTGTACCCAGTGCGGCGCCGCTGAAGCACGACAAAAAAGATACCCGCGATGAAAATGACACCAGCGACAATGCCGATAATGCCGATCGCCGTCATGCCCTTCTTCTTGCCATGCTGCTCTTCCTTGATCGGAGGGGGCTGCTGGTCGTCGCGTCCGCCCTTTTCGTCACCTTCATCGTGTTCTTTTCCTCCGTGTGCTTCGGCGGCGCCCTCACCTGCGTGTTCACCTTCTTCGCTTTCGCGTCCTTCATCATCCGCATCGTCGTTGCCGTCGCCGACATCCACGTCGCCTTCTTCATGCTCACCTTCCCCACCAGCTCCTCCACCCGGAGCCCCTTCATTCTTCGCTTCGACGCTGAGATCGAACTCGTCTCCGATCGGGAACGCCAGGCGCGTGAGCACGAGCATATCCGCCTGCTCGAAATAATCCGCCTTCAACTCGCTGTGTTGACTCGCGCCATGTACATGCAGCGACGAATTGGCGAGGAAGCCACCGCGAACTCCGAACACGACAATTTCCTCAAGGTCGACGTGCATCTCTGGTCCGTCGTAGCCGTGTAGCTCGCGCTTTGACTTGAATTCCAGCGTGTGCCCATCCTTCAAACTTGCGTGGAACATCACAAACGAGAACCTCCCGTCTTGAACGGAGTAAAGCGAGTCACCATCGTCGACAAAGAGACCTCCCGCTGCCGTCCCAGTGGAAGGATCCAGCGCGACGACAAGCCGATACACGCCGCGCTTCGTGATCGCTGCCGTCGTACTCGCTTGTTGCGTCGGCACAATGAAGCCGCCGCGAACGTGGACCTGCAGCGTCGGTAGCGGCGTCAGAAGCTGCACGAATCGCTCGTTCACGCCGGCATCTCGCTCCGTCAGACCCGCGAGCATGCGTCCGCTCTCCAAGTCGTACCACGTCGCATTGGGAAAGTACACACGCGTCGAAATCGCGTGTTCGTCAACGACTGGAGACACCATCAGCGCTGGACCGACCAGGTACTGGGTCTCCGTGTCAATCGCAACCGGGTCAGTCGGGAACTCGGTCGCCAGACCTCGAATAACGAGATCTCCGTGAACGTGGGCGCGGTAGAATTGCGTGTACAGATACGGGAGATGTCGGTATCGCCGCAGCAATGTATCACGGATGATGTTCGCCGTCTCTTGGTCAAAGTCGACTGGTGACTGTGGTGCTGCGTCTCGGCTCGCGTGGTTACGAACCAATGGGAAGAACGACGCTGCCTGGTGCCAGCGGATGCTTAGCTCTCTCGAGATGCCGACGCCGTTGCCGCCAATACTGGGCCCCGAAAACGGAATGCCGGCCAAGCTCATCTCCACGGTCGACGCCACAGAAAACCGTAGATTTTCCCACGTCGGCTCGACGTCGCCGTTTAAATGGCCCGTGTAGCGGCCGTCGCCTGGATACGTCGCGCGTGAAAGCGAGATGCTTCGTCGCTTGAGCACGCGGTTCAGCGCGTGGCGCGTCGTCTTGGCCTGCTGGTGGCCATACAGCGAGTGAATATTGTAGTGGAGCGATGTGTGGTGGAGCGCTGCCATTGGCAGCGTCGCGGCGTTCAAATTGCCGTGGCCACCGCGCGCAGTCGTGCCCTGCCCGGGAACAAAGGGCTGACGGTACGGATCGAACGGGAACGCGACGTCGAGCGAGCGAACAAACGAGCCATCACCCACTGCAGTTGTAGCTGGAGAATCGCTTTTCACCTGTAAGGTGACCAGCACATCGCCGTCTCCACGAGATCCAGACGCACCCTCGTCTTCGATCGAGCCACACTGGTGGCTGGGACCAGAGAATGCCGTATCGCACGTCGCCGCTGGTTCGTCCGAATCGATCCACACGCCGTCGAACGGCAGCATCTGCTCGTGGAAGCTGCGCAGCATTTCACGCCAAAACGAAGTCGCGTTGGGATGCGAAAAGTCCACAAACGCCGACCAGTGCGATCCGACCAGCTTCTCCGCGTACTGGTCGCCTTGGATTCCCTTGACAAAGACGTTCATCAAGCCACCGCGCTCTAGCGGATAGTAGCGAGTCGTCGTTGGGCGGACCCCTCCAGCTGTGCCTTCCTCGCTGCCACTCGCATCGTCGTACTCCAATGCATCGCTGTCATCAACTATGACGGCGTGGTCGACGCTGTGGGCTGTTGGCTCGGTGGGGACCGCGGGCGTCATCAACACGACGTAGTACTGGTTGTTGAAGTGAAGATCGTCGACAAAGTCCTGTGTCTCCTGCAGCGGGAACTTGCTCTCGTCCAGCGTGAACGCCTCGCGGTTGTACATGTAGTCGACGTCTTGCCAGTACGCATCGAGCGGCACACCGGCTTCGCGTAACCCGGCGACTTCGAGCATCGTCTCCTCCAGCGATCGGTGGCCACGCTTCCCGTAGTGGTACCCCAGCGCCCACACCGGTGGGATCTCCGGTCGCCCGACGACCTTCGTGTACTCGCTCGTCACGTCCGCGGGTGTCGGTCCTGCGAACACAAAGAAGTCAAACACGCCGCCGGTCGATCGGAATGTCAGCGCGTCCTCCTGAGTCACGACTTCCATGGCGTTGGACGAGAGGAAGAACACGCCATGCGCGCGGCCCGAGTCGAGGATCTGCAGGTAGAACGGGTGGACGCCGCCGAGGTTGTCGCCGCCGTCTCGCGTATGCGGTGCCACCTCGTGGGCGCGGCGCGAGAACATCGGGTAGTGGTCTCCCTTGCGGTCCGCGTGGAGCCGCGCGCGGCCCCACCGCTCGCCGAGTCCGTACAGCACGGGCGACCCAAACGCCCCGTGGGCTTCGAGATGCGTCGAAATCTCGAGAAACTGGTTCGCAAACACGAGTCCGTTGAAGCTGCTGGCTGCGTGGACGCTCGGCGTCGAGTTGAACAGCACTTCGCCAGTGGCCCGCCGCGTGACGGCCACGCCGAACGGCCGCTTCGAGAAGTGGACGTCGTACGCTCGCTCCACGTCCGCGTCTTCTTCTTCGTCTCCGTCTTGCATCGTCATCTGCGTTCGCCCGACGCCGCTGACTTCGTACCGAGGAAACGATGGATCCGTAATGCGGATCCGCACGCGCGACGGCGACTCCTTGATCACGTGCAGCGCCAGCAGCGGCAGGTCGTTGCCAAACGGCCCGCGCGTGAAGCGGCGCAGCACAAGCGTGCCGCGCCATCCGTCATCCGTCTCCTCCAGCGTGAGTAGCTCGTACCCTTCAAAGAACGGCTGGAAGCACGCGTCGGCGTCGGCGTCGAAGCAGCAGCCGATCGAGCGGCACGTTTCTTCGTCGTTCGCAACCTCCGACAGCGCGAACCGCGGGTTGCGGCACGCGACGCGCGACGCATTCGCCACGTTGGCGCAGCGCTTGTCGCTGGGCGCGGCCGCCGCGTCGAACGCGCACGGGATGCCGTTATTCTCCAGCGGCTTCCAGCAGCAGCCGTGCGCGAGACACGCCTCCTCCGTCGCGTTCGGGAAGTTGGCCACGGGCGGATAGCAGTCCACGCGCACGGCCGGCTCGTTCATGCACAGCCCCAGCACATGGGAGTGTCTTCCCCCGTCATGGGTCTCGTCTGCAGCGGCGCAAACGACCAGCATCAACGCCGTCCAAGAAACCCACTTCCACATCGAGACGCCGCGCTTCGCCGGGTCTCCTGTCGCCATTTCGCACGCGTTTCGCTGCGTTCCTTCGCGCTTCCTTGGCTTGCTGTCTCAAGCACAAATGGCGATGCCTACGGGCGGCGAGCGAGGTGCGTGGGACGCGGCACGGAGCGACATGCGTGCTCCCATGATGGCTGTCCATGATCGTGCCGTTTGACCTTGAAGTGCCAGTTGGGCGAGGAAGAACAATGAACGGAGGGCTCGATCATAATACTGTAAACCATTTAATACCAACCCCGAGCTACAATTGATTCCAAATACCTCTCTTTCGCTATATTTTGGTGTATTAGTATACACTAAGAGCGATATAATACTCCAGCATTTGATAGTTCGCCATCTTCGAGCCAGCAAGAAGCTCTGCCAATTGGCGCATCACCTCTCCGTACATATCTTGTCGCTGCGTCGCTGTCACTATGGCGAGCGCGACACCGCTGCTGCCGCACGTAGATGAGCTCGTGATGGAGTACCTCCTCTTCCGCGGCTTCACCAAGAGCTTCCAGGCGCTCGCGGCCGAGCGCAAGCGCGACCGCGCCAAGGCCTTCGACGTCGAGCAGCTCATTTCGCAGTTGCTCACCTTCGTACAGACGTGCGCACACGATTTCTATGCGTTTCTCTCCAACTCCTGATGGTTATGTACTGATGGACGGGATGCTGACTGCGCAGGTACCAGATTGAGCCCCTGCTCGACTCGTGGCGCTTCCTGGAAGCACGCTTCTTCAGTCGACTCGATGCGTCCTACACGACGGTACGGAACGACGTACTCGCTCTCGTAGTGTGTCTGTATGTGAGCGACGGCCACTCACCGCTGAGCTCTCGCTTTGTATAGACCATTCGCCAGTTGGAGGACTCGTGGCTTCGACTGTACGTCGCCAATGCGATCAAGACGGGCCAGCGCGACAAGGCCGTCGAGTTCTTCACGCTTCTCATATCCTTTTCCACCTGCGTCTCCCTCGCAACGCTAGGATATGAACTGCTGCATCCGCTGTGCCTCCTTAACCTTTTGACCGATGCATTTCACGCCGAGAAGCTCAACGCGGCGCCGCCGTCCACCAGTTCATACGACTCGTGGCATCGGTGGTTCATTCTCCCGTACGTGCAAAACCCCGAGAGCGACCCGTACTTCAAGGTGAGCATGGCCATACATATACCCACGGTTCTCTGTGTGGCCGGCGTACTGAATCAGAGTGGGGTGCTGCGCAGACCTTCTTCTCCAAGCAGTGGCTCGAGTCGTTCGTCGCGTCGTTCCGCAATTTCCTCTCGCTGATCTTCCGCAGTCTGCCGCTGCCGAAGCTGCTCGCGTTCCAGATCAGCCGGCTCGAGGAGCCGTCGCTCAAGCTGCGGCTCAAGGCGAGCCAGTCGGAGTGTGGTCGACTGCGGTGAGACCTCGCCGCTCGAAAGCACCACTGCTCGAGAGACTCACCCCATGGGGATGTATGTATCAATAGGCTCCAGAACGTGCAGTCCGCCGAGCGGATACGGAAGCTCGAGGATGCCGGCTACGAAATGAACCGGCTCGTGCAGACGATGGTGCAGCACTCGTTCGCGGAGCATTTCACGTGGGCAGAATCGCACAACTCGTACGCGGAGAATGGCACCGAGCCGAACGGCGTGACGGCGTCCACACTCAAAGTGCTCACCTCCCTGTCCGAGCAGCTCCGAGACTTGCAGCACGTATTTGGTCCCGCGTCCAGCGTCCCGGCGAGCCGGTCGGACGTGGAACTGGAGGCGGCACTGCTAGATCCGCTCGCCGTCAAGCTGAACTCTGTGGCGTCTCTCCCCAATGCTGACTCGGACCAGGACGCGGCGTCGGCCTCGGCGGACTTGTCCTCCTCGCCGTCGTCGATGTCGCTGCAGTCAGCCGGCTCGGTCAGCTCGCCGTCGAGGAATCGACCCGTGAGGCTCGACGCCACGCTTGTGCAAGAGGTCACTCTATCGAATGGAGAAGCCGGTGACGATCAAACGGACGGGGGAGAACGTCTAGGTGGCCGTGGCGTGTGCAAGTACGCGTACGATGGGAGCCGCATGGTGGTGAGCAGACCAGGCCGCGACGCAGTGCCGATCTTCAACATCGGCTCGGATGGCTCCATGACGGACCCGCACATTATCCGGACCGAGTCGAGCGTCGTCAGCGCCGACTGGATCGCCAAGTCAAAGGTGCGCTCCGCGCAATGGTAACCCCACACCGTGGTGTAGTCTCTCCTGTGCCCATTATTTTGCGTGCCGTTAGTGTCTAGTGTACGCGCTCGAGGACGGCACGGTCAATGTGTGGGACACCTACGCGAAGGCACGCACGTTCATCATCTCGTACAACGCCGACGAGCGGTGGCCCGCCCATTTGGCGTGCGCGCGTGCCAAGGCGGTGGGCGCTGTCGCTCTGGTGGGCACGTCCACGGAGGACGCGTCCACCAGCCGCCTCCAGTTCTTCGCCTTTGAAGACCAGGCGATGCAGATGCTCTCGTCGGTCGATCTCGACGACTCACTGGACGTCATCGCGCTGCGGTGGGCGAACGACGGCTCGGTGCTGGCGATCGCCCACTCGGCCGGCCAGGTCTCCCTGCTGAGCCCGTATAACGCGCGTCCGCTGTGCACGTGGCAACTTGGCGCGAGCGGCTCTTCCGTGACGGCGTTGGACTTCACCCCAGACGGGCACACGTTGCTCACCGCGATCGAGGCCGACTGCCAAGTGCAAGAGTGGTCCGTCCAGGCGCTCATCGCGGCGGCTGCCGACGAGTCCTCTCAACCGCTCGCCCAATCGACCTACAGGCTGCCTGCTGACATGGCAGCTGGCGCTTGCTGCCTGGAGGCACACGCAAGGAATCCCATCTTTGTTGCCGCCGGTGCGGCGAGCGAGGCGGAAGGCAGTGGGGTGTTCTCCGTATACACGGTACGGGTTTTGGTCCAGGCGTGCGTGGCCGCGTAAATGTCAAACACTCACCAGTAGCTCTGTGTACGATCTTAGATCGGACGACCCGAAGCGATCGTCGCCGCGGTCCACGTCGCCAGTCCGCTGGACGCCATGGCGTGGCATCCGCAGACCCACACACTGTGCGGGACGACGCGAGCAGGCAAGCTGCTGGCGTGGAAACTCGCGTGAGGCCGAGCGAGGATCGGGATTGTCCATTGTAGATTTGTTTTTTACTTTCTATTCTCTAGATATGCAAAGGAGCGACTCTGATAGAATACAATACACGAGCCTTCCCCATGGCAAACAAGGCGTGGGTCTGTCTCACATGTCGGGCACTGGTGACGCCCCCGTGGCGCCACCCGCGTGGGCCGTCGGCGACGCCGCCGCGCCGTCGTGCTCGTGCGCGGGCTTGGTCACGGGCACGCTCGCGACGAACTTGCGCAGCTGCTCGCTCATGAAGAACTGGCCCGTGGCCTTGTTGGTCTCGCGGTCCTCGCAGAAGCAGAGCAGGATCGTGTCGATCGACATCTCGTACACGCCCAGGAACGTCGACGCGACGAACCATGCGAGCAGCATCGTGAGCAGGATCGGCGCCATGGGCGACGAGATCTCCTTGGCGCCGCCCGTGCCGTACGTGGCGTCGTGTTGGTCCAAATACGAGAACATGATGGTCGCGCACGCCATGGTGATCGCGATCTTGGCGGCGCCGAGCAGCAGAAAGCTCACGAGCGAGACCGTCGCGATCTGCGCGGCGTTCGAAAAGATGGTCTTGAACGCGTCCCTGGCGGACGCACAGAAGCTGTGGCCCTTCATCGCGACCATGATGTAGGCGTTCTTGGAGAGGAACTTGAGGCACTTTTCGAGGCACCACATGCAGCACTGCACAACCTTGAGCAGCACCTTGACCACGAGGTTGCTCTTCTGGAGGTCCTGCGTCTGGTGGTCCACGTAGAGCAGCACGGCGCGGACGAACTGCACGATCGCGATGATCAGTGCGCCGAACGCGAGCGAGCCAAAGTGGTACCGGAAGCAGTTCTTGAACGAGTACGCGATCGGGAAGCGGCCCATCTCGGCCGCGCTCTTGTCACGGCTCCAGTAGTAGCGGCAGACCGCGCCAGCGATCGTGCACATGCTGATCGCGTTGATGAGCTGGTTGGTCCAGAGGAACCCGAAGAAGTGGTACGCGAAAAGCACGCGCATCGCGTCGCTCGCGTCGACCTTGCTCAGCGCCGTGGCCGCCGCGGCGCCGCCCAGCTTGTCCACGTTGATGCTGCCCGAGCTGTAGATATACGCGGCGATCACGGCCGAGTAGATGAACAGCGCCATGACAAGCAGGAAGGGCACGACGGGGAAGAGCACGAGCAGGGGCAGCCGCTGGATCGCGCGCGACGCCTCCTTGATGATGCCCACGGAGATGCGGATCCGCTTCTGGAAAAAGCACACGAGCAGGAACGCGACGCCCGTGAGCGCGTAGGCCACGTAGGCCACGTACGCGTACACCTTCTTCTTGTCCTGGCTGGCACGCAGGCTCTCGGGCACCTGGAAGCCGTTCTGCGCGGCCGTGACCACGCCGGCGTCCGCTAGGCTCGACGACAGCTTGGCCATGTCGGCGATGCTGATGATGCCGGCCTTCGTGCTCACCAGCAGCGCGAAGAGCAAAAGCAGCAGCACGACGCTCCAGAGCGTGAGCCAGACCATGCAGCCGGCAAAGTACTTCATCAGGAAGATGAACACGAGCCCGAGCGCGAGCGCCGCGACGCCGCCGATCGCGAGCACGATGGCCCACGTGTGCTCGATGTCGCCGATCGCGCGGCCCACGACCGCGGCCGTGGTCTGCAGCTTGTCGTAGATCGGGTTGTCCTGCGCCGGGCCCGTCGAGTCCGAGATCACGCGCACCTGCTTGACCTCGCACAGCTCGTTGGGCGTCGTGACGCCGTTCGCATCGGTCGAGTAGTACTTTGGCTCGTCGGCCGGGTACACGCAGGTCTCGACGCTTGTCGAGTTGGTCTCGGTCAGTTGGATGCACCGGTAAAACACCTTCTGGCTCGCCATGGGCACGAACCAGCAGCTCGCCGAGCCGAGCAGCTTCTCGGCTTCGCTCTTTCGCGCGGCCTCGCGCGCCACGTCACTCGCGAGGCCCGCGAGCGTCGCCTCAAACTCGTAGTTGCAAAAGTACGAGAACTGCGTCGGACACGCCGCGACGCAGACGCCGTAGAACTGGAGCTGCGTCGGCGACGTGATGCTCCTGTCGGTGGCCTGCTCGAGGATGTCCTCGCTCATGCGCGGGTAAAACGTGAGCGGCTTGGCCTCCATCGCGCCGGCACCGCAGGTCGCGCCGTTGTAGTCGGTGCCGTAGAGCAGCCGTTTGGGCTCACCGTTGACGAGCCCGACGGCCGCCACGACGACCATGCCGACCCAGAAGACGCCAAAGAGGATCGCGCACAGCACGTCGCGGCACTTGCGCGTCGTGGCCGGCGCGACGCCCGCCTTGGTCGCCTGCGCGTACGCATCCGTGGACGCCACGGGCTGCCTGGAGCAGCACCCCATCGTGAACGTCGTTAGTTGCTGTTGCCACTGGAATGGCAAGTGGCCAGCCCTCGTCTCGCGTCGGAAGAGCCGTTGCAGAGACACACCGGCCGACACGGCCTGAGACGTGGCAGAGGCAGAGAGAAAACTAAAACGAACGTCGTTACGTCTATTTCCGAGCCAATGGCTCGGCGGTCTCCTGTCACTTCAACCGCACCCACCACGGCCCGCAGCTCGTAACTCTCGAGAGAAGATGGCGGCGACCAAGATCCCAGCGAGGGACGTCAAGCTGCTGCGCCACCGCTGGGCGATGCACGCTGTGCAGGCGCTCTCGCAGCGCGACGCGGAGCTGCTCACGCGCGTGTTCACCGAGATCGACGGGCTGCCGCAGCACGCTGTCGATACCCAGGTGCGGACCTTTGGCTGCGGCGCCGCGCTGCAGTTCCACGACTACGGTGAGCTCCCCCGACGCACTGCCTTCATCGCCGCCAGCCGAGAGATGGTTCCTCATGATGCGTGCGCTTTGGTGGCCTCAGGCTTCTTCGACGAATCCAGTCGCGGCTACGGCGCCGCGTTGCTCGACAAGGTCGTGCGCGGCGACACGCTACTGCTGATCGCGCTGCGCCGCCACGACCCGCAGAGCGCGGCTGCGCTGGTCAAGTGCGAGGCCTCGCTGGAGGTGGTGAATTCGCTGGACGAACGCGCGATCGACGTGCTGTTCGACGTCTTCGCGGCGTTCCAGCTCTGCCGTCGCCACGAGGCGGACCCGAGCGGCGAGTCCGGGGACCGCACGCCGAACGGACTCCCCCTGGCGCCGCTGCTGGGCCGGCGAAGCGAGTACGAGGCGCTGCTCACGCAGATCAACGGCCAGCTCGACGCGCACCACGGCGAAGTGCGGAGCCACGTCGAGGCCGAGCTCTACCGCATCTACGCGCAGTACGCGCCCGAGCGGCTCGCCAAGATCGAGACCCAACTGGCTGACTTTGAGTACCGGGAGATGCAGCTGCTCGCTGGCGTCCGGCGCAAGTACGAGGCGTGACAGGTGGAGGCGCAGTCCATATATACTAGTGAGTGAAGGAATGGGACTGTATTGACCACGGCCTATCCGGTCCCCCTGTGGTGGCCGAGCCACTCGAGCACGAACTGCCACGCGACGCGGCCTGGGCGTGCCTGCTCGTTCTGGATCTGCTCGAGCATCCACACGACTCGGCTCGGCTCGACGTCGATCTCGAAGGCCGCACTAACCGCCTCGCCCGCTGTGGACAGCGCCGACACGAGCAGCGCTGACTCGCTGGCGCTGAACCAGTACTGCGCGAGGCAATAGCTCGCAGTGGGCAGGCTCAGCCCGGCTCTCCGTCTGCCGGCGTTCAGCAGCTCGGCGAGCTGCTTGCACAACACGCGCTGGAACTGGTGGGTCTCCTCCTCAGACACGCTGAAGCAGTCTATCCCATGGTGGTCGTCGTAGCCGACATCTTGAGGTTGATGGGACTCGCTGGGCAGCGTCGTCGGACACGTTCGAGGTCGGTAGGACGGTCGGTCGCGGTCGTCTTTGCACTTCAGACTGGGCGACCGCATGAGCCGCGACGAGATCACGAGCTCGTGCGAGTCCTCCAAGAGCTGGACGTTCAGTACCTGTACGAGCTTGAGCAGCAGCCGCTGCAGCTCGTCCTCGGTGACCAGCGCCGACAGCCGCGGGAAGTTGCCCAGGCCCGAGAGCGTTGAAACGGTCTCCAGCTTGATCCTGCGGAGAGTCCAGATCCACATAGTTAGCGACTGCCGTCAGTCATTTGAGACTCATTTGAGACTGACGTAGCCACGCACATCATCTCTAAGTCGTCGATCTCCTGCGCGACTTTGTTCAGCACGTCCAGGCCGATCACGCAGTCGCCTTCCACCTCGTTCTTCCACCGTCCTCGCACGAGCAAACCTCTACAGCAACACACACACACACAGACCACTCAGCGTCCACTCAGCGTCCACCAACGGGAACGGGACGAATCGATCGGCCACCCACAGATCGCCGGGCTGTACAGCACCGCTCGCGGGGTCCCTCATCTCGATCTGCAGCTCCTCCACGGAGATCTCCACGCCCTTGCGCGTCGTCGCCTCCAGCAGCACGAACGGCCCGCAGTCGACGAGCTCCGGCTCGCCGTACGGCTCGTCGTCGTGGTCGATCATGAGCACGTCTACAGATGGGGGCTGATTTTGCCTGGCCACTATCCGCTGCTGCAGTCTTCCTGCTCGGCTCGGCGGCGGCGGCGCCCCACTACCGCCCCCGTGGCTCGTCTTGGGCTTGAGCGACGGCAGTCCGTCGCGCATCTTGACGCGCCGCGCCGCCGCGAGCGGACTCCGCGACGTCGTCTGCGAGGAGCCGTCCGCTGTGCGTGGCAGCAAGTGGCCGACCGTGCCATCCTGGTGCAGGTGCTGGAACTTAGCGCCGATCTGCTTCCACTCGGCGTCCCATTTCTTGGTGTTGTAGAACGGCTTCTGCGCCTGGAGCCGCTCCTTCATGCGCCGGTTCTCGTCCTCGATGCGCTGCTCGCGCTGCCGCTGGACGCCGCGGTTCACGAGCGTGTCCTTCTTGCAGGCGTTGCCCCTGCCCATAGCGTACTCGGGCGACAGGTAGCAGTCCACCATGGGCGTCTGTGACGAGTCTAGGCGGATGCCGGGCATGTGCACGTACGCCGGACTGTGGACGGGCTTCTTCGTGGGCGATGTCCGCTCGCCGCGGGGCGACGCCACCGCTGGCGGTGAGCCGGGCGTGTCGGCCGCGAGCACGGCGTTCTCCTGGCGGTTCAGAATGTGTTCCATCTTGGACGCGAGCCGCTGGTTCTGCGTGTAGATGTGGAGCTGCCGCTCCTTCTCCATCTGCATCTTCTTGCGGTTGGTCGTGAGGTGCGGCTGTCGCAGCGGCGCGCTGCTGTCCAAATAGACCTTGGACGGCGAGTGGCACGTGGGCAGCACGGTCTGCAGCTTGTGGTGGTGGATCGCCTGCTGCCGCAGCACGTCGCGCTCGTAGCAGAGCCGGTTGTCGAACGCGATCTTCTTGTTCATCGCTGCCACTTCCTCTTGCGACCGCCACCAGACCGATGGACGCCCGAGGCGTCAGGAGGTCGCCGCGACTGTCCGCTCCTCGAGAGAGATGGAGAGAGACGAGCGAAGGGCAACGCACTGTAGCGGAGACAGAGAGACGAGGAGAAAAATAGCCCCACCACTCACTTTCTGATGCGCGTGACGTTGAAGTGGCCATCCTACCATAACTTACCGTGTTTGCCAGCTTACTATACCGTTCACTACCAGCTCCATCCGATAGCTTACGGTATGTCGGTATAACGAGGTCATGTCACTACAGTACGCCGCCACTGTCGTTCGTTGCTGCGCGGGCTTTCTTCCACGTGTGTGGGCTGTCATAGTCGTGAGGTAATCAATGCACATGGCGACGCGGCTCGAGGCGTGCGACGTCGCGGTGCTCGCGGCGTTCTCGCTGCACCTGCTGCTCTGTCCCTTCGCCAAGGTGGAGGAGAGCTTCAACCTGCAGGCGATCCACGACCTGCTCGTCTTCGGCGCGCGCGACGTCGCGGCGTTTGACCACCTCGAGTTCCCGGGCGTCGTGCCGCGCACGTTCCTTGGCGCGCTCGCGGTCGCGGCCGCGGCCAGTCCGCTCGCGTGGCTCGCGCGCGCGCTCGGCGTGAACAAGCTCGCGCTGCAGACCGTCGCGCGCTGGGTGCTCGGCGCGCTCAACTTTGCGGCGCTGCTCTTCTTCAAGCGCAGCATCGCCGGGCGCTACGGCAAGGTAAACAAAACAGTCCACGCTGTCGTCCGTCATGCCGCAGCGACTGATGGCCGTCTTCTGTCTACCACGCAGGATGCCGCGCGGTTCTTCATGTTCATCTGCGGCAGCCAGTTCCACTTCATGTTCTACTTTAGCCGCACGCTGCCCAACACGTTCGCGCTGGTACGGCGCGACGCTCTCTCTCTCTCTTTCTTTGCCCGACCCTATCTTCTATTCTAACGCTTGCCTCGTACCTCGTTCTCTCTCGACCGGCCTGCAGGCGCTCGTGCTGTGCGCGTACGCGTACTGGATCCGCAACAACATCAAGCGGTGCGTCTTCCTCTTCACGTTCACGATCATCGTCTTCCGCGGCGACACGGCCGTGCTCTTCGCGCCCGTGCTGCTCTGGATGCTGCTCCACAAGGGACTCGCCAAGGTGCCGCGCATCGTCGTGTGGGGCATCGTCGCGACTGCTGGCTCGCTCGCGCTGACCGTGGTCGTCGACTCGTACTTTTGGGGGCGCTGGCTCTGGCCCGAAGGGGAGGTCCTATGGCTGAACACGGTCGAGAACCGCAGCCACGAGTGGGGCGTGTCGCCGCCGCTCTGGTACTTCTACTCGGCGCTGCCGCGCGCGCTGCTCGCGACAGCTCTGCTGATCCCCTTTGGCGTCAGGTACGAACCGTTGGTCTTTTGGTATTGAGCCTACGGGTGCTTGACTGACTTGGCTCCATGGTCTTGAAATTGCAACGGCAGCACTCTGTTGCCGGCCGTGGTCACGAGCACGTCGTGGAGGCAGCTTCGCACGGCCATGGCACACGCGCCGATTGTGGACCGTTCGGTGTGGACGTTCGTGTGGCCCATCGTCTTGTACCTCGCGCTGTTCTCGGTTCTCCCGCACAAAGAACTGCGCTTCATCTTCAACGCGATCCCGATGCTGAACTTGGCGGCGGCTGTTGTGAGTTGCTGTCTGCCACTTCCATCGCCGTCGCACGACTGCGTTGCTAACTTTGCATGTTGTGCGCGTTTATAGGGAGCTGCCAAGCTGTACCGTGCCCGCACAAAGGTAAGTCCAACGATTCCTGGCCGATGAATCTCTTTCGCTGATGGGCACTTCTCTCTCTCTCTTCTTGTCCATTCTTCTAGACGCTCCTCCCTGCGTTGGTTATTGTTGGTTGCGTCCTCGCGTCGCTCGTGGGGTCCATCTTTTTCTTTATGGCGTCGCGCATGAACTACCCCGGTATGGTTCCCGCACCTCTGGCCAAGCCCAAACACGTCCGAAGAGACTAACGCTCACGCTCGCATCCTCAGGTGGCAACGCGTTTGTGCGCCTACACGAACTTCACGTCCACGAGCGTCATGTGCCTCGCACTGTCCATATCGATGTACCCGCGGCCATGACCGGCGTGTCTCGGTTCGGTGAAGAGTTCAGCGCGTGGAGGTACGTGGTGCCATCCCAAAGTGACCTTGTTTTATGCTGATGCGGTGTCTGTTCTCCAGCTACTCCAAGGACGAGTCGCTGACGTCCGCTGAGCAGCTCGCCCAGTTCGATTTCCTGCTCACAGCGAGCTCTCCATCGTCTCTCGCGGCTGACTTCGCCGTCATCGCACGGGTCGAGGCTTTTGATGCCGTCGAGCTCAAGTCCTTCCCGCCGCGAATCCGCACCAAGGAGTCCATCTTCGTGCTGCGCAACCGCAAGATAGACAAGTGAGACCCAAGAAAGAATACGGAGCCAATCTGTTTCTGATCATTTAGAAAAAAAACAAAATGCCACACGCAGGAAAGTCACGAAAGCAGCGCACGCCCATCACAATCGCTCTGGCCTCCCACACAAACGCCTTCTCACAGCGGCACCTCAACGTCGGCGACGTATCCGGCGGCACACAAAAAGCGCAGCAGCATCTTTAGCGTCTCGACGCCAGCCGGGCCATCTTCATAGTGGGACATCACCTTCATGAGCTCACTCACGTGGAAGGGGTCCCCCATGTCGCGTGAGCGGATCCAGTCCACCACGGCCTGCTGGGCTGGGCTGCAGCGGAACGACACCTTTAATCGCGACTGAAAGGACTCATTGCCAAAGCCCACGTCCAGCTCGTACACGCCTGGCACCTTTGCTGTCGTCGCAGACACACCTCCGCTTGGAGACGCAATCGGTCCCTGCGCGGCAGGAGACAAACTGATCGCCCGCTTGGCCTTTCGGTTCAGCGCCTTCTTGGGTGTGGAGGTGTGGGGAGCTGCCGCCGCCGCTGGGGCCGCGACCGCCACCGCTGTCTTTGCAGCCTCCGGCAACTCGTCCACGCTCATCAGCACAGCGAGCGGGTTCACGCGAAACATCGAGCCCTTCAAGAGACGCATGTGTGTACCGCCTTGGAAGCCGGCGCCGTCCGTTAAGTCGAATGCGTACGCCTTCGTGAGCACGTTCCCACTGCCATCGCACGTCTTCTCCACGGCCGACGCGTCGTCCATGCCAAGCAGCAAGTCGGGCACAATCTCACTCGGCGAGAGTTCCGTAAGGCCCGCCGCGAGGTCTCGCAGTGCTGTCGCTACCAGTCGGCGAAGCTCGCCCGACGATCCATCCAAGAGTGGATAGCGTTGTGGGTCCGCCCATGTGAGCTGGCGCACCGTCTCGACGGCAATGTCCCCGCACGACACCGTCTTCAGCTGAATTTGTAGCCACATCGTCTCGTCGCCGTCGACGGTGTTCACTCGGAACCACGTGCCCGCCGGGAGGTACACAACCGCACCGGCGTCCACGACCATTTGCTTACCGCTCGACGCTCGGTTGCGTCCTCCTCCTCCGCGTGGCGGCGTGGGACCACTTTCCTCCTCTCCGGCGCCACCCTCTTCGTCGCCATCGTCTTGGTCGTCAAAGTCGAAAGCCGTGCCAGTCGGCGGCGCGATCGACGTCACCCCACTGCCCACACCTGTACAAGCCAACAACACCTTCACGCTGTCTCGCACATCAGTAGCAGTTGTGAACGCGGTGTAGTCGCGCTGCGGGGTCTTGACCGGACTCGGTGCCGTTTGCAGCAGGTTCTTGCCTCGAAAGCACACGATAAAGCAGTCCGACTTCAGCAGTTGCCAGTCCAAAGCCAGCGGCCCACGGCTGCATAGCAGCTTCGCGTCGTGCATCTCCGGAGAGACAAACGATCCGCAGTTGCGTGCTGCGGCGAGCGGACGCACGAAGACACGAACAACGACCTCTGGTGGTCGAAAGACCACCAAGTGGCCACACTCGTACAAGCTATGTGCTGTCGCGACGGAGTTCAGCGACAGGCAACGATACGCATTCGCGCCAGACGCCAATGACGGCACGAGCGCTGATATCTCGGTCGAGCGTGGGGTCTGCTCCAGCAGAGTCTTGACATCCAAGTCGGCCAACGCCGACTGCAGCCCACGGAAGCGAGCCACTGAAACCCGAACGATCTCCGGGGCTGTTCGGTACTGACGTTTCATCTTCTCTGCATTGTCTTTCGACCCAAAGATCCACGCGCACGCCGCGTCATGGTCCATCGTCAAAAGCGCATTGATGCTGAGTTGGTCCACTTGTGCAGCTACCACGTGTGGCGAGCTTCGACCGCCAGTGGCGTCTCCTCCACGCACAGCGATCGCGCGAGACGGCGCCCGCTCGTTCATCTTGCCTCGCTTCGGGTTCTTCGCTGGAGCTACTGGGGTAGAAGCCGCAGCGGCGCCACTGTTGGCCAACTTGTAGGCTGCGCACTCGCACAGATGCTTGTCGCCTGCATCCTGGGCAAACGCCACTTCCATCTTGCAGTGTCGACATGTCATCCGCTTCGCACGCGCAGCATCGCCAACCAAGTCAAACTCGTTTAGTGACGACTCCTCGACCGTAGGAGGTGAGACCGTCTGTGGCCCTGGCTTGTCGGGTGTCGCCGTAATCTCCGCTACCATCTCCTCATCGTTCGTTGCCGCCTCCTGGTCACTTGGCTTGGTATCCGACTTGAGCCGCTTCGAGCGGCGCAGCGGCGGCGACCCGGGGCGGCTGTCGGCGTCGCTCTCGTAGGGCTGGCTCATGCCTTCGTCGTCGAGCAGCTCGAGCTCCTGGCCAGAAAAGCGGCGCTTCGTGCTCTTCTTCTTCGGCGTGATGCTCTGCAGCAGTGCCTGCTTGTCGTCGCGCGTCACGGGGCGGTCGTGCGAGACGGCGACGCCTCTAGTGTTCGAACATTTCTTGCGGTGCGTGCTCATGCCGCTCGGCCGCGTCGAACAAATCTTCCCACACGCCAGACACTCGGCGTGCGGGCCACTCTCGTCGCTGAACATGCGGAACGTCGACCGGAAATCCTCCTTGCCATTCGACTCCGTCGTAGTCAAAGGAGACACGGAGCGGTCGCCGCCAGTTCCCTCTGCGTTCGGGTCGCCGCCACCAGCGTCGTCACCGCGTTCGTGGGACTTCGGCTCGCCGTCTTCTTCCTCCGACTCGCTCTGGATCTCTCCTCGGTACCGACCTCCACGAGACGACTCGTCGCTCTTTTCGTTCGCAGTCTCCGCTCGATGTGGCAGCTTCACCTTGAGCTTCGGTCGCGGCTCATCCTCGTCGCTGGGCATGTCAATACGGTCAGGCACCAATGCGGTCAATTCTCGTTCTTCCTCGAGCATTTGCGTTTCTTCATCTTCGCCTTCGTCTTCCGCATGCTCGTCCTCCGCGACATCCACGCCGTTGTCCACCATGGACTCGTTTTGGTCCTGCAGCGCCGACGCGTCCCCATCGGCCTGCTCGGCCGTGTTGTCCGCCTCGCCAATGATCTCGACGTCCACCATACGCGTGTCGTCGTCGTCGGCCGGCACGCTGACCGTCTCGCGCGACAAGCCCTGCTGCCGCAAATAATCGGGACACGTATCCTTGTGCATGTGGAGGTCCCGCACGTTGTACGCATAGTCCGTGTTGCAAAACTTGCACCGGATAAACTGTTTGACAGCGTTGGTATGCGGGAAGCGGCGCTCGACGTGTTCAAACACGTCCGGGTCGAGGTCCTCCACGGGACCGAGCGAGCTCATCTCGAACGCGCTCACGTTGCCGCGGTCCGGCACCGTGGTCACCTCCGAGTCCTCGCTGGTTTCAGCGCCATTAAAGCGCGACACGAGCTGCGCGCCCGACGGAGTGGTTGCGTCTCCAACCTCTCCTTCGTCGGCGCTGCCCTCGCCAGGCGACGGCGCACCATACTCGTAGTCGTCTTCTTCCTCCATCTCCTCCTCTTCCTCCTCCACGTCGTCGTCACGCGTGGCCATGCGCTGGTATGTGGGCTCGTCGGCCATCGTCGCGGCTTCTTCGAGGTCGGCGACGGCTCTGAAGTCGGACGCTACAGCCGAGATCGCTTCTGCGAGGTGGGTATCGAGCGGCAGCCGTCGAATGTGAGTCTGGCGCGAGTGGGAACAGCCCGAGCCCATCGCTGGGATGCCACGGTTTGTTTGGCTGGTCTCGATGGGTCGGGCGGGACTCGCTCCGTGATGCGGCAGTTGGCCGGTCTTCTCCCCCTCCAATGTGCATGGGACGAGGTCCTCACACCCACGAGTAGAATGGCAGAGACTTGCATGCACGAGACGTGGGGGACGGCGAAAAGCACCTTTCAAATGTACTCAAATACAATATATCCACGCGGACGGGACCCAGGCTCACAGTCAGACACGAATGTACGTAAGGTCGTGGCGTGCGCGCGCCGTCGCCTCCGCGAGCTCGACCTGGCACGCCGGCGAGATCTGGCCCGTGCCGAACGAGATGTGGGCGCCTTCCATGCACGCCGCGACCTTCTTCAGACTGCCCAGTGTGCGCTGCAGGCCCGTCACAAAGTCCATGTCCGTGCCGAACCACGTGCACGCGCCTTCGCTATCAAACACGAACCGCAGCTTGCCCGGCACGTCGATCGCGTTGCCGACCATCTCCTGGATGACCTCTTCGTCGTCGCGCACGTTCGGGCAGAGACACATGACGCCCTCGCGGCGCGGGCGGATCGTGAGCACGACGTCGATCACGACCGCCGTCAGCTCGCCGATCGTCGACACGTCCACGACGTCCGGCACGTACTGCGTCATCAAGAAGAAGCTGCTGTAGAGCCGCCACTGGTGGAGCAGTGCGTCGACGCCCTGGTAGTCCGGGCCGCCAATGTTCTCCACCATCACAGCGCGCACAAACTGTTCCTGCTCGCGGCTCCGCTTGGCCGCGTAGCCAAACTCAAAGAGCCGCAAGTACTCCATCGCGACCTTGGCCGGCGCGCCGCCGACCACGCCGCGCGACTGGAACACGTGCTGGCTCTGCAGCAGCGCGCGGCGGTCGCGCTGGAGCCGCGCGACCGTCTCCATCAACTGGCACACCTCCTTCTCGAGCTCAAACGTCTTGTCCTTTTGCTTGGCGCGGTGGCGCCGCTGGTGGAGCTTGTACTGGAGCCGCCGCCGCGCGACCTTCTCCTCGGGCGTGAGCCGGCGCTTGGGCCGCGTCGCGAGCGCGCGCTCAAGCTCCTCGAGCGAGTGGTCGTCCGACGAGTCGGTCTTGGACGTCGCCGACATTTCTTTGAATTGCGGAGGCTTGAGTTGACGGGGCGAACACGCACCGGCGTGGGCGAGTGAGTCAGACGTCTGTTTCCGTGCTCGGCACGGCGTGGCGTCCCGGGGCGGCGTAGCACCGCGAGAGGACCTGTCAATTGCTTGTCGCGCAGACGTTCGGCGCAGCGGAGGAGGAGGAGGAGGAGGAGAGGGGGCGAAGGACTGTTCGTTATGTAGCTACTGGCGAGCGAAGGTGGTGGCGACGCTTCCGTTTTCTGTTGTTTGGAGGGTGGTTACGACCTGCACCCTCAGTGGGACGGAGGACACGGAACCTCGGAGAACGTAAAAGAACGCAAACATGGGGCGGGGTGAAAGCGTGCAGAGACCATTCCCCGGAGCCTGCGGAGGAGATTTCTTTCTTTTCCGTCGAATACACCAGTTAATAGCCTCGTTTTAGTGACCCTACGCCGTATCAGAGCGCGAATTTATTTCATCCGGACTCGGGCTCAATGGAGTTGCGATGTCCGGGGGGATTGGTCACCGCGGCCTCTTGCCTTCCTGTGTATCTGTATGTTAACCCCCACATACCTCCTGGTGCTGGCCATAGGGGGGGGACGTGGTGTACAAGTGGGTCCTACAGCCTCTGCGTTTGTTACTAGTATGTTGACTGGGGATTGCAGTCTGCACAGCAGCGAGGCACGAGAGAGAGAGGAGCAGCCTGTGCTCGTGCCTCGTCCACGCGTGGCAAGCCTGGAACGAAGGAGACGGGGGAGGAAGCAACAGCACCGGTCACGAGTTGACTCTGTTGTTCTCTGTGGGGGGAGTTCTACCGCACTACGTACGAACCTATGGGGCGAACGCCTGCGCTACGACTACACTACTGCACTACACCTAAATATCAACAAGCCTAATAATATATCTGTCTCGACTCGCCTACCATACCTCTTCTTCTGT